>JAAAKE020098099.1:0-10281 GCA_010014785.2 Anisolabis maritima
TGTGTGATATGCTCTTAGTCACACCAGATTTGTTCATTCTTGAATGGTTTTAAATGTCTATATATCTTTTCTTTATGTTAGTAAATCAGTTCTCGGGATGGCACTATCAATTTTTTCATTTTAAAGAAAATATATTTTTTTTTAAGTCCTTTTCGGCATCTGAGGCCATTTAAGATTCCGTCCTTATTTAATTAAATTAATTGGTAGCCAATGTAATTTAAATAAATTTTTGTCGCTTAGGACGGGAAACGAACCTCTGACCTTTGGTACGAAGCTAGATCTCTAGCTTAGCACCAAGGGACAGGACTAGGAAAATATTTATAATTATAAAAACAATTAAATAGGCAATTTTTATAAAGAGCTTTTCGGCACCTGCTACTTGTATTGTTTAAAAATCTATATCCCAAGATGTCGACGAGACTTAAAAAAAAAAATAGGAATTAAAAATGTTTATATTTTGTTACCATAGATTCTAAAATTTTTAAATTGAAGGCCCCCACTATTTTTTGTATGTGGAAAATGATTAATACATCTTAAAGATTATCTACTTCATTATATGTTCAGCCAAAATCGTCAGAATAAATAAAATAATTTTTTTTGTTTGTTTCTGGGGAGGGGCGATAAGGGTTGGTTCATATCAAAGTTCATCTAATAAATAATTGTTTTATGAATTATAATCAAAATTAGTAGAGAGAATTTTGAGAAAATCGAAGAAAAAAAAAAAAAAAAAAAAATGTAAAACAATAAAGTACTAGTACTCGTTAGCCGATGTTATTGAAAAGCTTCGAGGCGACGTGAGTATCTATTTTAAATATCAGCAGTTTATAGAAATCCAGATTCCAGATCATTTGTTCAAAATTTTAGAAATTATAAATCTAAAGTATTTTTCCATTATTTTATCAATTTCCTTAATCCCTTAGTCTGAGATGCAACAGTAAGAAAAATTTCTGATAAAAAAATATTAAGGGTACAACTAATTTATAAAATATAATATTTCCTGAGTTATAGCTGAGTATAACTTTGGAGTCAGATCCTTTCTATTCCAAAATTTGAAAAAAAAAGTTAGGGGAGAAAATTTCCCATAGAAGAGTAGTATTAAATAAATTTCATATAGGGGAAATTAGTTATCTAGTTGATATCGCCTCCGCCCCAAAATTATACTTTACCTAACCAGACAAAATCTTTCTAGGAGAAATTAAAATTAAAAAAAAAAAGTCAATTCTTTAATTTAACTTTAAGTTCATATTATGAAATAGAAATATTTAGTACTCAATAACTATTAAAGTAAATCAGAACATTTTATATTTATATTTATATATATTACATGGTAATATAATATAATGTTTGAATCTCGTGTAGATCTTTGAATTTAGTTACGACATAAAAATATGTTGCCATTAAAATTATCATTTAGAAAAATTAATACATTGAAATACCTTAGGCAAAAAAATTTATAGGTAATTTGTTTTTATTTTTTTGGCCTTAATTTCAATTGATATTCATAGAAGATATCATTGAGTAATAGCATAGTTATTTTTTTATTTAGAAGTAGTTGGCTATTAAAAAAAATTAATTTCTTTTAATATTCTAATGAGAAATAAATATGTCTTTATATAAATGTAATAAATATTATATAATGATTAATAAACTAAAATAATCATTTGGTCTAATAATCCAAATAGAAATTTAAAGTATTTTTTTTATCTAGGATAATTATTTATAGATCCCTGCATATCAAGACTAATTGAGGTTTAATGAATGATGAGTTTTTTGTTCAATCTCATTAATTGCTTCTTGATTCAAATAAGATGAGATGAGTTTTTCTTTTTAATATTAGAAAAGGAAAAAAATCGAAACGATCATTCTTTGTTAATAACTTGATTAACATATTGTTAATAATAAATACTCAGGTGGGCTAGACATTTTGCCAGAACCTAATATTTGGAAACAAATGAGAAAGATTAAATTTTTTGTAGGTTAAGCAAATTTTATAGGAAAATTTGTTATTGGAAATAGAGCAAGAACGGATTTGGAAAAATGTGGCAGGATGCATTTAGAAGTTTAGGGCAGGGGGTCTCCAAAGATACCACAAAAATTTTTTTGAGGATTAAATATGTTAATAATCAAAATACTCTGCGAATTATCTAATAAGCATTTGAAGGGTTTCAAAAAAAAGAAGAATTTGGGGGGAAAAAATTTCATCATTTGTAATGAATAAATTTCTTAATGTTCTTAATGCGTTCTCTGTTTTTGCATCTTTTTTGATAATTTCTCAATCTATTTGGTAAATAATTTGTAGCTTTTAATCGAAAGCCTGATTTCAAACTTTCGTCATATAATAACTTCTCAATTTGCATTCAATCAGATTCATATTGGAGAATGACTGTTCGCATTTGTCGAAAATAGTTAAAATTGCAAAGGCATATATTTTTACATGATGAAATGATTCTGGAGGAGAATTCTAAGTGTCAAATACGAGTTTTTCAACTGAATTTAATGAATTTAATTCAGGCCATTTATGTTAAGAAACTAATTTCTCTTTTTCTCCATAGTTTTCTAAATTGATGGCAAGTTTTCTGAATTTTGAGCTCCACATTTCTTTTGAATTGAGATCTATTGTATTATTTATAATTCATCGGCACTGTTAATTTGTCAAATTCAGCCAAAAAAAAATCAATATTAATTGGATCAGTTAAAAATAATAAAGTGGTTCTGTATTTTCTGAAAACGATCAGCAAATGAATTTGGAAAATTTTTCAAACAAATTTTGCAAATATTCAAATATAAAAATCAATTTAAAATATAATTAATAAATATTTATAATGGCAGTAACATAAAATAAATATATAACTTATTTTCCGAGAAAGGACTGAGCAAAGGACCATAGTTGGCTCACAAGCCATAGATTGCCGACTCTTGGAGTAGGGGAATGGCACTTAATCAAATCGCACAAACACATATTATTTAGAGTCAATGGTTCGCTTCCCGTCCTAAGCGATAAAATTTATTTAAATTATATTGGCTACAAATTAATTTAAATATAAATGGACGAAGTCTAATGGCTTCAGATGGTGAAAAATAAATTTATAAAATTGTCAAACATCTAAGGCAATCAGGTTAAGATTCAGAGTTTAAACACTTTTCGAATCTTAACCTGATTGATATTTAAACCTTAAAAGCCAAGGGCTGTGGGTTCAGATCCCAAGAAATCCTGTAAAAATTTATTTAAAACAATTGGATACCAATTTGTATAAATTAATATGTCTGTATCATTGTGTGATACATAAATATATATTATATAACGTTTAATGTCTATATGGCCTCAGATGCCAAAAAAAAAAACTAAAAAAAAACATGACAAGGCGAGAGATGTCACTCAATATCAAACCTGGAATCGTCCAGGTTTACTTATACCTCAGGTTAAAAACTAGCTTAACCTTTCGCCTGTAGGCGTCTTTGCTTTCATCCCTCTCCCCACCCAAAAAGTAATGTCATCTCTGGAGGTTTAAAAAAATACATTGCGGGTAAATTATTTTTAAAAATATTTGAAAATAATAAATTATAATTTTTTTAAAATATTTATATGGTGAATGATTGATTATAAAATATTCCTTTGTTCGCACCCTCTAATTTAAATAGTACGAAAATTTCACTTAACATCTGGACGTTAAATTGGTAACAAGAAACAAACTCGATTTAAAAAATAATGAATATACTGTATTTTTTTTTTATTTGAGAAATCTTGTTTGCCCGGATGCAGTAACCCAAAAAAGGCAATAAGTTTCATTTGAATGTATATCTTATATCTATCTCTATATATAAATAAAAAAGAATAGCCTCCTCCTGATTCGTTAATGATTACAAATGTTTAACGATTCATTGGCTCAATATTTCATTGTTGGTTCTTTCTCTGGGCTTCGGATTGTAATCAAGATGCTAGTCGGTAGCCCTTTTTTTTATATTTTTAATTTCAAGGGCTGTCAGGTAGCCCTTGCCGCAAGCAAATGAATTTAAATGGTTTTGTCTTTGACTTGGCTTCATAAAAAAAATTATCATTATTCCCTAACCGTTTATTTCTTGATTTACTACTACTAATTGAGAAGGGAAGAGAAGCAAGTAATCGTAATAAACATGAAGAATGGCTCGACAGATAGGAATATTTAATTAATCTTATTGAAGAATAGAAGAAAAAAAAAAAAAAAACAGTTTCGTGACTCTTGCTTTTTTCGAATGCTATAATAAAAGTTCATATCAATTAAATCATCATCATCATCATCAGAACCTGTTGAGTAGCCGAGATTTTATTATTATAATAAATAAATAATCTTTTAAGATTTATCTGATTCTATTTAAAAATATTGATGTAATCAAAAGTGTACTAATCAAAAATCTCTTCCGATCAAATATTAGTTATTTTATTTGATTCAATCTAAGGTAAGTTACTTTTGATTAGTCCTGTTTAGTTTCCAAAGAGTCAAAATTTATCATTATTCAGTTTAAAACTTGTAGAGAAGAGGTGGCTTTTTTTCGTGAGTCATCTATAAAAGTTTTATTCTCGTGAGAGAGGGCAGGTTCAGCCAAAATAAAGGCCTTTATATGCTTGTCAATCTCGGAGACGTTTCGAGACAAATTTATTATCTCATCATCAGTCTCCAAGATCAACAAGCAAATAAACGCTTTTATTTTGGCTGAACCTGCCCTCTCACGAGAATAAAACTTTTATAGATGACACACCGAGTATTGCAGTGATAAATTTTTTTTAAGTCTTTCGACATCTGAGGCCATTTAGACTTATTTATTTATACCAATTGGTAGCCAATATGATATAAATAAATTTTTGTCGCTCAGGATGGGAACCACTGACCGTTGGTATGTGAAACCAGATCACTAGCTCTACACAAAGGGACAGGGCCTGCGATGATTAATTGTTGGATTAGGCGTAATGTAATAATAAATTAAAATAATAAAAATATAATACGGTATATTCTGAATTATAAAAAACAAATAAATTTTTTTGGTTAACTTATACTACGGGCCCAAGATGGAGTTCTTTCCAAGAAAAGGCGTACGTTTCATACTACTACAAAATTTATTAACAATATACAAAAAGAATTAACCTGTAAAAATATATCAACTTATCTCAAATATATTTACAAAAAAATGACCTATCTAGGTATTTACAAGTTATATTATTATTTATTCACACAAAAAATAAGTAATATTTAATTTTTATTCCCAAAATGTATGAAAACTCTTTACAAGAGTTAATAGAATGGTAAATTTTTAGATTTACTGGAAAATTATCTTCCAGCGATCGCTATCACCATCTCTTTAAATGATTGTGCTAGCCTTTTGGAAGTAAAATATAATATTTTTAAACTTAAACCAATCATCCATGACTATAACAGAATATGTGAAAATTTTTTAGATTGTGATATAAACCTAATAGGGTAAATTAGTCACTGTTAACACATTATTTTCACACTGGCATCTAGTGGGAGATTCAACAACTAAGTTGTCTTCTTTTTTATTTAATAATATACCCTTTAAGCCAAAGGCCAAGAGTTGCCTTTTATTTTTGTAGCATAATCAAAAATAGAATACTATTAATAATAAATAATTTTTAGGATTATTTGAAATAATTATTCAAATACCCATATATGACTTGGATTTGGATCATTTAGTTAATTTCTGATTGATTTAATTAAGAAAAAAAAAATAGTTTTTGGTCATTTGAATGGGAAGAAGATTAGTGAGTTTTTAGCTTCCATCATTAAGAATTGAGTAAAGAAAAAAGTTAAAGAGAATAAGAAAGGGAGGAAGAAATTGGATTAAAAAGATGTCCAAGAAGAATAATAATTTTTCTTTAAGGTTTGAACTTTATAGAATTTGTTAATATGCCAAAAATATTTGCTGATACTTAAAACATAAATTCCATCAGAAATAAAAAGAAAAATATCTTCTCAGGTCTTGATTTGAAGTCAAAGCTTTTCGTCTATGGTGGTCTTCAATATAAAAACAAAATGTAAACTTTATTTCATTCCCGATCACAGGCGCAAATCAATTAGATACAGAAAAGAGGATTGATCACATTCTATTGAAATATTCGCAAATGACTTGCCTCTTTATCTCCCATTATATTATTAGAAACGTGATCAACAAAAAAAAAACCGAAATTTATAGTTTTGTCAGAAAACAGGTGTTGAGATTAATTTTTCAATCTCAATGAACAATGGTAAGCATTTTTACCAGAATGATTGAACTTCTTTTGTATATCCTATGTTTATGTTGAATGGAGTAGGAAATTAACATCAATAGAAAATAAATGCAAGAATAGTATTGTTTAAAAGGAAAAGATAGGAACGAAATTATAAATAAAGTGCTTTTTTAATTATTTTATAAACATTTATGGTTTCCACTTTAAAATTCCCTTTAAATCCATTTTGTTTATAAGTATTTATATATTAAACTTTTATGTAAATGATTTTTTTAAATTATATTACAATGAGGTGAATAAATTCAATTAATGGAAGATAGGCAACCGAAATGCCCAGTCTTTAATTAATTTTTCAATTAATTGCTCCAGAGCCAGGTCTGAAGAGCGAACTACACGTGCTCAATTGTTAATTTCTTAGAAGATTTAAAACTTCGAATGCGTGGTCCGCGTACTCTAAAGCAAGTAAAATAAAAATTAATTAGTGATTTGGGTTGCCTATCTCCCAGAAAGCAAAACTAATGAATTTATGCAGCCTATGGTATTTTAATAAAAGCGATTTTTCTTGGGTTTTTTTAAAAATAATAATAATACCAAACATTTAAAAATTCTGATATTCTGATTTCGCCAAGTTTATTCTCTTGGTCCCGTGCAGAAGTAAAGGTCTTGCTTCACGATCAAAGGACAGTAGTGCGCTTGTCATCCTGAGCGATAAAAATTTATTTATATTATATTGGCTACCAATTGGTATAAATAAAGAAGGACGGAGTCTAAATGGCCACAGATGCCGAAAAAGACTTCAAAAAAAAAAATTATTCTTTATTAAATAACCATTATCATATAATTCAATTTTGGTTTATTTTTTTTAATTCTAGATAGAGAAAAATTTAAAAAAAGATATTTTCTTGGTGTGCCCACATAAATCGATAGAAATATAGAGACAGCACATTTATTAATTTTTTTAAGTACATAACTACCTCAACCTAATTTTTAATCACACTTTCCTCTATCTTTGCTCATTTCTCTATTGTACTTTAAAATTACAGTAATTTATCCACATATAGATGAATTAAAATTGGACTTGTCCTATATATGACATCATAATGAGTGAACAAGGATGATATAACACTTTGATTAATGGGAATCCATCTGAAAGGGAGATATAAAAAAAAGCTCTTTTAATACATTTTAATCGTGCTTTGTAATGTTCTGGGCAAATCTTGTCCTAAGATAGTTATGCTATTTTAATGTCGAGAAAATATTTCCCCACTTTTTTTCCTTACCCACCCCGGAACTCTTCAGAATCACTTTGTTTTTTTTTTTTAATTATTTAAAGTATGAAGAGGGTCAGACGTCAGATGAAAAATAATATACTTTTTCAGGCGATCGATTTCGCTTTATTTTCTGAATGGTAAATAAATAGTAAAAAAATAATAATATAAGAATTCAATTAATCTCTATATCATGAAGTCAATTTTTGAGTTGAGATGGGAATGAAACTTATTTTTATTTAAAAAAAAAAAAAAAAAACTTTAATTTGGTCTTTGAATTCGACAGAAATTTTCATTATTAAATATGCAAAAATAAAGTTACTATATTTCAAATCCGTTTAACATTCTTGACTATGCATGATTATTTGTACAACTTAAATGGCCTACTTCCTCCCCTCTCCCTCTTTTAATTAATAGAATACTTCAAAATAAGTTTTTTTCTCTCTCGCTGAGCGATTTGACATTAAGAGAGATACGCGCACATTAATGGGCGTTTATATTAAGGTAGAATGGCGGCTATTAAGGGAGTTTGGTTTCTTACTTAAGTGCATGGCCAAGATGTTGTTCGTCCTTAAAAAGGTAAATTCAACGGTATATAAATGACTTGATTGCATTCATCCATAATCTCAAATGAAGCGAGAGAGAGAAGGTAATCAAATAAAGTGTGGGATGATTTATGAGCTCTTTCTCATTTGTTTTGATTAAACAAAGAGCTTTTAAAATATTATATAAATAAAAAAAAAATAATACTTTAATATATTAATATAATAATAGTTAATAATGGAGAGCTTTGTTAATTATTTCGAATTTTTTTTCTGAAGGAAAAAAAATTCACTGATAGTATCGGCAAGACTGGATTTGCCATTAGACAAAGGAATAGTGCCTAGAGTAATAAAGAGGAGAACAAATTAAATTATTATAATAATAAGAATTATTTCACAAAGTAGAACTCAAAGGGATTATAAGTATAATAGTAATTGTTTTTTTATTCTGCAAATGGTTTTTCATTTTTGATCTTTCATGAAATTATAAGTGTAAAAATTATAGTTGCCTAGGACACTAAAATCCGATACTGAGTATCGGACAAGTAACACGTTTGCCTGTTTAAGAGATGATATTTGCATTGCGATTAAGAGGAATGAATAACATAGTGAAGGGAAACTGTAGTTAGGAAATATCTCTGAGTCTCTAAGTTAATTGTCGGAGTCATTGGCAAATTTAAAATAAGTGAGAAAAAAAATAAAATAAAAAATACTGTTTTTTAAAATCCACTAAAAAGAGGAAAATAATTTTGTATAAAAATATTGAATATTTATGTCAAAATCTGAAAAGCATGGGCGCTCATTAAATATGTTATTTTATTTCCCATTAATGCTAGTTTCACTAAACACCCACGTTTTAATATTTTGACATAAATATTCAATATTTTTATACAAAATTATTTTCCTCTTTTTAGTGGATTTTAAAAAACAGTATTTTTTATTTTTATTTTTATTTTTCTGCTTTTTAGTCGTATTTATTTAATTATTTTTTTCAACACGAGTATCAAATCCCGTGGCTTAGGCAAAGAGGAACAGTCAATCATCACTGTTAAGCGAGTTAAAGTTCTGCTGAATTTCGGATAAGTGGCCTTCGAGGAACATGAGAGTGGAACGATCACCGGAAGCCATTTTTTATAATAAATTGTGCATATATATATATAGTTAAGATGGCATCAGTAGCCAAAATTGACGTTAAATGAAAATAATAATAATAATAATAATAATAATATCCCAGGAGGAGACTTCTGGCGAAGTTGGAAATAATTTTTTTTTGCTAGAACCCAAGCTATTTCGCATCTTATCCGTCTTAGCCACTGCCTCCTCTTAGTTAAACTAACTTTTAGAAATAAATATCAAACTCTGTTCTCAGCCAATAATTGCCACGTCATTATGATGCGACACTCAATAAAAAGTCAATCAGCAGCCTATTATAGAAAATATTTCCAGATTATATAGATTGTATAGATTTTTTTAAAATTAACCTTGTCTTTCTAAATCATAGATGTAGGAGAAACCGAAGCCGCTTGTTCTTGCTGGCTTTATCTAGTTTTGTTGTTATAATCTGAAAGGTGTATATTACAATTTTTGATTTATCGCAGTTTATAATTTGATACCAAAATTTCAATTATTGAGCTCCAAATTCACAAAATTGACACGAAATCGAGGGAATTTACCCTTAAAAAAGGGCATGAAATGTTTAGAATTTCTGAATTCCTATTACGAAATTGTGATTTCGATTAATGCAAAATTTATGGCAAAATCAAGCGCAATAATCTGTATTCCGAAAATGGCCCGGCGATAGAAAGAGTTGAATAGAAGAATAAAAAAAGATATTTATTTTATATCTTATTTAAAAATAATTTATCTTCTTATTTGGAATTTTAGAACAAATTTTAATTTAATAATTGAACAGACTTGATCCTTACTTCAATATATCATGTGAATTGCGGAATATTCAAACATAATAATTTCGATGTGTCCTCTTTTTAGAAAAAAAAAAAAAACGATTATATAAAATTCGTAATGTCCAACTCCCGACTGTCATCTTAGATACGGATGATTTTTTTTTTTAATCTGGGAAAATTTAGACATCTATTTATGAATTCTAATTTCCCCTGTCATCTTGAGGTTTATTTCATAAGCCGAGCCGGCATTTATATTTCCACCTGAAGTTAGGCAACCAAACTTACTCCTTAATAGATGCCGAGGATAAATGTTTTCAGGTGTTCAAAAGCTAATTTTCTTCCAAAAAAAA
>JAAAKE020098110.1:0-19066 GCA_010014785.2 Anisolabis maritima
TGTTCCGGAACGCATTTCTCTCTCCTAAGAAGTAGTGGGATGGTTTTGCAATTATTTAGAAGTACCGGGATGGCATCTCACCCCATCCCGCCTCACTTCGGGCACTGATTAAGAGAGAAATTAACCAAAAATTTAGGGAAGAAATCACAATTTTTTTTTTTTTTGCAAAAACTATTTATTTATTTATTGTTTCCAATCTAAAAGAAAAGTTTTTGGATAAAATATGACGAATTAAAACAAGAGGTATTTCAACCTTCCGCGACCTGCGGGCCTTTTATTCCAAAAACAAATTTGTTTAAGACTTGGACAAACCAAAAGTTATTAATAAAAAAGTATTTATATAATAAATTTTGCCCTCGAGGTAAAATTGGGAAGTTGATTCACTTAAATTGATGGTACCGCTCTTTAACTCTTGAGTATTTGGAAAAAATTTGGTTCCAATAGCATATCTCACCACTTTTTCTGCATACATCTCAGCACTGCTAAAAATATTATTGAATTATTTATAAATCTTAATAAAGAATTTATAAAATAAAAATTATCACTTTTTCATGGAGATGCACATCCAGCGATTTCATTCAAGATATCCTTTCAGGCCTTATTAGAAACTGTTGAAACAAAAAATAATTCTCAAAACTCTTCCCTTTTGATGGATTAATTATGAATATTATAGATCTTCTTAATTAAAAAAAGTACCTAGACCAGGGATTCTTAACTTTTTTGACATTTTTCTCATTGCCCCTTTGTATAAAAATTAATACCTTAGATTACTTCCTAAGAAGAATTTATTCTCTTTTTGACGAGGCTTTTATTATTATTATTATTATTATTATAACAAAATACAAAAAATCTTTAAACATCATAAAATTCATACGGCGCTTTCATCATCTGGCAACATATCCTTTTTATTTAACAAGGAGAAGATAGCCCAGCATGAGCAACAGAATGTTATTAACTTAATTAAGTACCTGGATTGCTCTCATCCCACCAGACCTCTCAGAGATTCTCTGAACGAAAAAAGAAGCATGAATTAAGCGTAAAGAACAAAAATCTTCAATTGCCCTTTGTGCTCATACCATAGAGACAAAGCATGGATTCGATTTTGGGAGGATCTTTCTGATGAAGATAGACAATACATGTAAACGTCTGGTAGCTGAAAAATGCTTCATTAAGACCTATGGCCATAGAGGTCTCAACTATCAGATCGAATGTATAGGACTAAGTAATTGTTATATGTCTATTTTACAAAATGCTGATGGTCAGATTGCATAAAAATTGTAATAATCATTTGGGAATGGACCATTTATATCTGACAAAAAAATAGAAAATTATAAAATGTAAAAACTTTCGAAATAATAATATAAATATAATTTTCTTGGGGTCAAAGAAAAAATTTAGTTAATAAGATTTTTTACATTTATATTTGTATTATGGGTCAGTGATCTCGATCTTTGATTGTCACTATATATTTTAGTTGCTTGTAATTGATAAATAATTTTTATTCATTCTGAAGACTTCGCCATATCACTACTGATGAGCATTATTTTATCGATGTACACTTTATATATGTTATATATAATAATATATAGATACCATCTTCAGTGCAAGATATGATTTAATGGAGACTCTTGTCTAATAAGAATAAAAGTATTTGCGACGCCCACTCGAAGCATACACTTTTATAATTATTAGTTGAAGGCCCGCCATTAAATCATAATTGCAAATTTATCATGGTCCTTATATTTTATTCCTGTATGATTTCTCCCAAAAAAAAAAAAAGATTTTTATGAACAAAATAAAAGTTCTCAAATTTGACCGCCTCTCCCTCCCCATACCTAACATTCAACAAATCTTTGTTTCAAGACCCCATAATTTAAAAAATATGGAATTGAGATAATAAAAGATATTTATAAACTTAAAATGAAATACCAATTCCATTGAATCGATTGTTTTCCCAAAGTTGTCTTTGATATTTTGTTTCAAAGCATCAAGCCTCAAACGGGTCAACCCACACACACACACACAGAGATGGGGTGGATTAGAGGGTACAGGAAAGTAAAAAAGGAGTCCAATTTCTTGTATGAGAATTTTATGAATGAGTGAATCATCCACAAATTCCTTAACGGTCTCAGGAAGTGATTTGTTAAAAAATGTTAAAAGTAAACATGGAGAGAGAGAGAAAACTATTTGCCTTCTTAAATAAAAAAAAAAAAGGGTATGGGATACCATAACATAAAGGCAAAATTTATATTTAATTGAAGGGGCTATGAGAAAGTTGTGTGATGTGCTTTCACCTCAGTTTATTTTGAGTACAAATTGCTTTTCTTGAACTCATGAAAAAAATAGAAATCTTTAACCTGGAGAAGGAAAGAAATTCTGTTCTGGCAGGTGTTGTTGGGTTTGTTTTGTTTATAAACAAAAAAATTAACCTTCACCTTGGATGAAAAGAAAGAAAGACCTTCATTTAATTAGATCATTAGAGATGCAAATGACAAATATTTTCTTCTCCCATTGACAGCAGCAAATGATTAGATAACTACTTAATTACGTTCCAACTTGTATTTCAAAAATGGAAACTAATAGAAGAGCTTTTTAATTAAACATAGAGTTCATTCACAAAGAGGAATAGCTGAACCAATCTTTCCTCCTATAAAATCCTGTGAGGCTATAGCCTCAATTAGTTACTATTATAAATATGTAGTAGCATGGATCGTTCGTTTTTGTTTGCTAGGGAGATCTAACAACTGAGCATGCGTGTTCCGCGTTTCTCAACAAGTTAATCTAAAAATCGATCATTAAGGTCATTTGGCTTGCCTACTACGATCCAAATTATGTACCCCTATATTATTATATTATATCTAGTTCATGGGGCTTCTCTCTCGGTTACGATATTTATATTCACTTGTGTTTATAATTTTGTTTTTAAACATTTTATTTATTTGGAAATTTTTCTTTTTTTCAGGGTCAGAACTTTTGAAAGGGGGGCAGGGTCTCCGGTGATCTCTCTAGTAATACAATTTTTGCTATTTCTTAAATCTAATTAATATGAATATGGAAGAGGCGATTAGCCAAGAGATAAAGTCTCTAATTCTGAGGTAAGTTTGAATCCAAAAATTTATCCAACTCTCCTAGGGAAGAAAACCCACCCAAGTATTATATCAAGAAATATTTCTTTTAAGTCGTCTCCGTCTATATTTTTAAATATTTAAATTAATTGGTATTCAATATTTAAATAAATTTTTATCGCGGACCCCAACCATAAATCAAAAGACAGGGGCAGATAATGTAATTAAGATAACAATATCTGCAAGGTGATTGTTTAATTTGGAATAAATCTGGACGTTTCGGCCCTCATTCTGAAGACTTCTTTAAGTATAATTCAGATATATGTGTGTACCTGTTTGTACCTGAAAAAGGCAGGTCTCAAAATGAGTGGTCGAAACATTGTATTTAATACAAATAAATCAGAGTTAAAATGAAAATGTAATTTATTTATTAATGATAGCAACTATGGAAGCTTCAATTCCAAACACTGTTAGGGCCATTTCAAAATCATCAAAATCCCGCCCAATTAGTCAAAATTTTGATCGGGCATATATGGCCTCAGAAGCCAAATTATCAAACAAACTATTGTTTTTGATGTGAGTGGATAGAAAAAATAGAAGAGAAGTTTTTACTTGAGTTAGATAAAAATAAAAGCAAAGCAAGAAACTAAGAATAGATGCAAAGGAGCCAAATAAATGAAAATTCCAATGTCAACGACGTGGCAGCTATTCCTTCCTTCCTTCTTCCTTGACAATTTTTTCTTTTCTTTCTTTCTTTCACCTTCATTTTTTAATCTCACCTACGAGGTGAGTAGTTATATACGTATATTAAAAAAATATAATCTCCTCTCTCTATCAATTTTTTTTTTATTTTAAGAACGATCTTAAATGTAAATGATTGAGATCAAGGTTAAAAAATTTGCAAGAAATTTGCGTTCTTAAATTAAAAATTTATTCAAAAAAATAAAACTAATCGATCATTCAAAATAATCAATGACTAGCTGCATACCCATTGATGTACTATTTTAGATTTTTTGATTTTCTCAAAATTCTCTTCTAATGATTTTGATTCATAAAAATATTATTTATTAGATTATTTTTGAAATGCATTAACCCTTAACCTAATTGTTTGGGCTCCCTTTACTGATTTGCCGTTGTTCGGGTAAACTGCGGAAGTAACCGCTCTGTTCTATTCTAACGAAACCGATTAATTGGTATTACATTAGTATTAAAAGGCGACTTAGGGGCCCGACGCAAAAAATCTGGTGTGACAGCACATTACTCAGCTTTCCAGAGCAAATTTAAAGTGTGCTGTTCCTTTTAAATATTTCAGTACTCGTTTAAGTTCTAACCAATCTTCTTGCTTAGGTTGGCTTGTATTTAGAAAAATATAATATAATAAGCAACCAATAAGTTGTTGATAATTTTTATTAGATAATAGAAAATTCTCATCCAAAGTTAGACACTTTTCTCACCTTTTCCATAGTTTACATTCATTGGTATTTTTGAGTCCATTGCTTTTTCAAGTCGAAATTCTTTGACAATCTTTTTAATATAATTTTTTTGAGTAATATAATATATTTCGTGTAAATCTCTTGAGAATTCAATCCCTAAATAAAATTTTATATCCCCAAAATCTTGAATTTCTTATTTTGATGAAATTTCTTCTTTCACTTTGTTGGTAATTTCTTTAGACTTACCTACAACAATGTCATTTACATAAATTAATAAAAAACACCATTTCTCCTCAAATTTTGCATATAAAAACATATATCAGCTTTACTCTTTTGAAAATTCAAACTTAATAATTCATTTAATAGCATCATTCCAAGATTTTGCCGCCTGTTTGAGTCCGTATAAACTTTTCTTTAGTAGGCACACTAAATTATTTTCTGGATTTTCGAATCCTAGAGGTTGTTTCATATATATTACTTCCTTTAAATTACCGTTTAGGAAGGCTGTTTTCGCATAAAAATGCTGGACAATATATTTTTTTTAGGAATCAATTGAAAGTAATGTTCTAAACGTTGTGTGTCTAACTACTGGCGCAAAAACTTGATCGTAATCAACTCCAAATTTTTGAGAAAAACTCTGCGCGACTAAATCGGCTTTAAAACCAGAAATTTTTCCTTCCACATCTGTTTTTACTTGATAACCTCATTTACAACTTATAGGTGTATAATCTGGAGGTAAGTTCCCAAGTTTCATTCTTCTTTAATGACATCATTTCATCTTTCATTGCTTCAATCCATTGTTCCTTGTTTTCATTTCCTATTGCTACTTGTAAATTTTTTGGTTTTTTTTTTAATCATATATGACATTTATTTCTTCAATTAGTCGTGAAGGGCCTATGCCTTTAGTACTTCTTTGAGAAATTTTATTGGGTATTCTTTTTCATTATCCTCTTCATCCTTTTTCTTTTCGTTAATGTTTATCTCAACATCTGAATCATATCGTTATTTATACTTTTAGAAGTTTCTATTATCTTTTAAATTAATTTCTTTATTAATAAAACGTACATCTCGCATGAAAATAACTTTCCTCAAACCTGGACTATAACATCTATATGCCTTTAGATTTTATTCATATCCTATAAATATCATCTCCATCGTTATAATGTCTAATTTTCTTCGTTTTGGAATGGAATATGTACAAAACATCTAGTTTCAAAGCATAAACATTTCGGCCGTAGATCGTGGACGATTCAACAGGACTCAGCACCGTCTCATCAAGCGCGCGTCATTTCTTCGACAGAATGGCCGGTTGGATTTCTCTGCTTTAACTTGAAGACCAAGATTGGCACTAAAAAATACCGATGAATCGACACGCTCATGTCAGCTCTTCGCCGAGAAAGACAGCGCATTCAACAAGCTCTCATTCGGCCAGTTTGCAATGCGCTTGTTGACCGTCTCAAGACCATAGTTCAAAAATGACCATATCGAAAATATTTAATGGATTCTTAATTTTTGATTATTTGCTAACATTTTTTATTTTTAGACATTGCAAATGTACTAAAGAAATGAATTCATGGTATTAAAGAGAAAGAAAGAAAAAGACTAAGCTAGATACTAGTAGCGTAGTCAAGATTCTTGATTGGGGTGGAGTGGAAGGAGAAAAGTAAAATTTTTTTTTTGAAAGGTCTTGAAAGGTTGTTTTTCATATTAGAAAACTTCCATTTTTGTAATTTGTTCATGTTTTTGCTGTTTTTCTTTCTTTTTTTTTTTGTTTTTTTGGGGTGGGGACCCTGTCACTATCAGATGCTATTTGCCAAAGGACGGTTCATACGGGCACATTCACAGCTCATGTTTTGACGTTTGTTTACATGTCAGAATTTTTTGAAATTTGTTTTTTAAGTTCCACCTTAATTTTAAAAAATTATTTCAATTTTTTAATTGGAGAAAAGTTGAGTGAATGGGTTAGAAAGTTGTTATATATTTTGATAAATATGCATATGAGGTTTTCAAATAATTATACACTTGTGATGTTAATAAAATATTGGGAAACCCTGAAACCCTTGAGGACAAAATTCTCCATACAAACACCCTTAATTAAAATGTCATGATATTAAGATAAAGAAATAAAAGTGGGACGTCCAATAAATGATAACATCTGGCAGTAAAATTATCTTTCTAATGACGTAAACGGAGAGTTTCCTAATTTTTTGAACAATTTTTAAAATTTTCGTGAATTTCTAGGGGTTCCTTTCATGTACCTCGTATTTATGGGAGAAAATTTTTCCTTTTAGTTGTAAAAACCCTTAAATATTTTTTTTTTTTTTTTTTTTTTTTTTTTTTTTGAAAACCTGAAGACATAAACATACGGTAAAAAATTACCCTTGAGGACAAAATTCTCTATTGCTCCAGGAGATAGACGACATTGAGCATGCATTAAATCTGTTAGAAAATTTGACATTTGATCCATGTTTTGGACATCGGGGAGATGTTATGTTGTAGATTCATGACATGGTCGATAACTACGGGCTAAGGGGGGGGGGGAAGGGAGTGAATGCGCCCGGGGGAAATTATTTAAGTTTTTTGTCAACTTAAAACATGGCAATGATGAAAATTTATTTAAATCAGATAGATACCAATTGGTATAAATAAATATGCCTGGACAATTTGTATCGTAACTAATTTATACACGTATCGTTTAATAGTCTTCCATATGGTATATGGCCGCAGATACCGAAAAGACTAAAAAAAAAAAACCTAAAACATGAACTGAAAGGTAAAAGAAATAAAGCGATATTTAGAATCCAATATTATATTATATATAACTCACTGTACAGATACATGCATATGAAAAATTAAAATCCACAAAAAAAAAAAATAGGAATTTTGCCTACCTTTAAAAGAAACCAATGAGCAGAAAATGAAAAAAACTCACCTGAAGAAAAAAACGAAAAATTTAAATTTAGTTTAGAGTTAATTTTATAAAAAAGAAAATTATTGTTCATAGATGCCGTTCAAAACCGGCGCGCTTTTTGAATTACCCTATAGATTTAGACAATCACATACTATTTGATCTTAAATAAAAAGTGTTTAAACAGTGGGGAGGGAGGGGGTTATTTGATTTAGGTCAATCATGGATATGGGATTTTGAAGGGAAGAAGGGAAGGAAAGAGATTTAATTTCCTTGAAAGACAAATCAATTGGTGATTGGTAATTTATCAAATATATCAGAGAGAGAGAGAGAAAGAGAGAGAGAGAGAAAAAGAGAGAGAGAGAGAGAGAGAGAGAAGATTCAACTCTATATTTGGGAGAGAGTCGAAGGATATAGAATTTATTATTTAATCTTCTTTTATATCTTTGATTGACCTTCAAAGGGTTTTTAAGGACACGCCTTAAAACCGATTTCCAAAAATTTCATTTAACTTTTAAAAATAGAAAAATATTCATACGAGAAAGCAGATATACAAGAGAGGTTTACATAAGTGTGACTAAGCACATCACATAGCTTTCTCTAGTCTCATTTAAGGCAATATAATATTATGGTAGGTTATTTGTAATTATAGTGAGTGAGTGAGGCTAGCTAACTCACAAAGCAATTGAAAGGACCATCATGTGACTGACTCCAATTGAGTTGATGACTACATTTGACTAAGAAGGAGTGATGTTTCAACTCAATTGAGCTCAATTAGTTCTAATAGCAATTGAGACAACAACTTGGATTCAGTTTCCTTTCTCATCAGAGAAGATAAATAGCCAAAACTTATAGGAAATTCAAGAATAAGGGATGTAGCTAGAATAGGGCTAGTAGTTTTGAAAAAAGTTGCCTAACTCTCAATTATGTCACCCTTGATTAATAGTATGCAATATATAAATAGGGCAGATATTGGATGTAATTGGGAAGAAAAAAATTAAATGGAAGCCCACCTCTTCTTCATACCTGAATTTGGACAGACATTATGTTATACTGTATATAAGTTCTTATGTAGTCGGTATATTTAAAAAGACTAAGAAGAAGATAAATAGGGAAACTGACGTGTTTGGCCTTCTTCACAGATGTGGATTTTATTAAGCATGGCACACTACTATATGGCTATATGGTATATGGCCGCAGATACCGAAAAGACTAAAAAACGTCTAAAGATCTCTAGGATAATTAAATACATCTATACCGACCCCTACTCACAAGGAAGGAAGAGTGTTATGTGTTATGAGAACAAATTATGCCTGATGTCGACACCCTAATCTTAGTAGTCTATCTATTCCTTTTGATAGTGTTGACCTATTTTCTTTTCGGGTCGTCTTCTCTCCATTTTATTGCTTTTTATAGGAGACTAGGTATAGCTATATAAAAATCTATATCGAATGATTTTCGAGGTTAAATCGTTCAAAAATATTGAAAATTTATAGGGTCAAGGAAAATACATTTTTTTTCTTCCCCTTGCAAAATTTTCACTTATAAAGATTAATATTTCTGATAGAAATTAATTTGCTCGGAAAAGAAAATTGTCTTATTTTGATTTTGCAGTTCAAGGTTATAGACAAATATTTTCAATTTATTTTTGAAGTGGGCGCATTTCTATCATCAGATCGCGGAAACAACAAAAACAACCTGAAAAGAGAAAGAGAGATAAGTATCGACGAAAAGAGTAAGTGAGAGAGTGGATTGGCTGGCTGGCCACGGTGAATCCGGTCACGCGACCACGACTACGACCCCGACCTTGTATATATACCGGCACCCTCATCCCTCACCACTTGATAGTGACAAAAAATGTATTGATAAACATTATCACATTTATTTGAAATAAAAATCTCTCTTTTATGTAAATTATATCTTGAAAATAATTATAACCTTTTTGGTTTTACCATTTCATTTCAATGATGACTGAAAGTAAAAAAATTTTTAATATATTCTAATGAATTATAAGGAAGGGATAAGAGAATAAGAGCTTCTTTATGAGTGAACCCTATCATCAAACCATCATATATTCTTTTGAAAGATCTCTATCACCAAATTCTTCAGATTCTTTATTTTAGACAGGCTATTTTCGGAATTAAAAGGTGTAGAGAAGCAGAGAAAGAATCTGGGCGTAGTCTTCCCACTCTTTTATAGAAAAAATCTGGTGTGATTAAACGCACATCACACAACTTTCTCTTACTTAAGCTTAGGAAAGCTGAGTGATGTGCTGTAGATTTTTTGCGTGGGGCTCCTTTCTACAATCTCTTAAAAGAGCGGCTACTCCCGCCGTTTACAAGGACTACAAAAATATGATTTAAGTTGCTCTCGCTCAACAACGGTAAAATACTACATCAGCAAAGTGTGCCATAGACTATTTTTGGAAGGATAAGAGTTATTACATTTCAAAGGTCATCTAATAAATATTGATTTTATCAAAATCTTTAGAGTAAATTTTGAGAAAATCGAAAAAACTAAAAATGTACTTCAGTAACGTAATGGACTCTTAAGCCGATCTTATTGAAATATTTCGAAGTGCATGTGACGAGGATACCTAGCTTAAATATACTATTTCAGCCTTGTAAATTTTTTTAATTTTAAGAAATCTTGTTCAAAGACACTAATTTTGTGAGAATTTTTTAAACTAAGGAGTCCTAAAAATATGTATTTCTATTGTAATCTCATCATCGAAAAATCAGGTGTGACAGCACATCTTACTCTCTTATTCTTATTCTCTTGCCTAACTAGGTAACTAGGTTGTGTACGATTAGTCATTCCAAATTTTTTCCGTTTCTCTTCTCCTTAAAAACAACTCATTCTAAACTAAATTAAATGATTTTGTTCATCTCTATTTTCTTTCTATATAGTTCGTCCATATCTATTTAAATTAATTGGAGCTTCTAATTTAATAATAGAGTAACGTTCTTTAGAAAAAATTATACTCATTCAGATCATGGACGTTACCTTGGATCTCCATTCCCCTCCCACACTCTCCCCGGAGGTGATTCAGATGAAACAGTTGGTGACTTTAAGAATAGCCGAGGGCATTTTCCATACGTTTGTATCTTGAGTGTGAAAAACTACATTATTTAAAATCAATCATCCATTCTTATCCTTGTTTTGAATTTATGTTCCCTGAGGATATTTTTATATTTTCTATCATTCTTGAAACCGATTTCTTTTTTAAGTGATTTTGGATGAGAAGAAAAGAAAAGAAAGAATGTTCTGTATGTTATTTTTTTATTTTCCATTTCTAAAAATATTTTGATAAATTGCTGTATTATTTCAACAAAATTATTAATAGAAAAATGGCAATCAGCTGAAGAGAATTGGATTGAATCCAAAGAGCAAAAAATCTGTTGTGACTAAAAGCACATCACATTCATTTTGCGAGACCCATTTTTTAGCTCAGCAGACCTCATGTCTTTCCCTTGAAATCATTTTTTTTGGGATGTAATTCTTTGTCACTATATATTTCATATATAGGTAAGAGAAAGTAAAGAAATATCTGAAGAATTCACCCTTGCATCTTCCTGTCGATTTTTTCCTCCTATTTTCCTGTTAATTTTATTTGTAACAGAACAGTAGACCTGGCGCAAAGGGCATTAGGACCATTTTTACTTTGAAATAGTAAAGATAAGATTTGTCAAATAGAAATGTTATCATATTTTTCTGTTGAAATTGCATTCAATCATTCTCTGTTTGTTTTTTCTCTCCTTTGGTAGTCAATGGGCAATTTATCATTCACTCATTGGCTTGAATATAACGACTGTTAACACTCAGCCCAGAGGAAGGGGGTATCTATTCCATTTTTTTGATTGTTTTTTTCTATTAACGTTCAATATACAAATAGAAGGTTTTTCGAGATCAATTCGATTCATATGAATCAGATATAAATAAATGTATGTCTCGAGGCGGGCAATTAGAAGCCAAATATTATTTATAAAATAATTTTTGAGTGTATATTTTGTTGGTGGAGCGGGAGTCGAACCCGGAATCTCCAGCCTATCGATTTTTGTTAAACATTGGATCATTATGAAGGACGCTAGGGGGGGGGGGGTAATCTTTTTTTCTTACTAACCATATTACTTTTAAATTGAAATATTTACATTTTTTGCAAATTTGTTAAAAAATTATTTCAAGTTGCATTTGTGTTTGATTGGACCTAGCCACCGAGGACTTATGCCTCTAAGCAGGTCGTAAAATAAATTTATTAATTTATTTTATTTATTTGACAACTATTTGCAGCATCACTGCGGTATCAATAAACAAAGCAATTAAAATCTAATTTTATTCAGATAAAAAATGAGATTTAAATATATTAATCAAATTTATTATTAATAATCAAATTAGACTCAATTAAGGACCTATTCTAAAAATCATTTGTTAGCAAAAGGTTTGCGAATTAATCCGATCGACTTGATTTATAGTAGGCCATTCCATTCTATCACACAATGATACAATGACACAAAAATATTTTATTTTGTCTTTTTCGACATCTGAGGCCATTTAGACTCCGTCCTTATTTATTTAAATTAAGTAGAGGCAACCAATATAATTGAAATAAATTTTTGTCGCTCAGAAAGGGATGCGAACCACTGACCTTTGGTATGTGAATCTAATGGGATAGCATATAACATAATTTACCTTTAGATGAAAGTTGTGTGATTTTATATTTAAGCTAGGTGTCCTCGTCGCATGTGCCTCGAAGCTTTTCAATAAAATCGGCCACAAAGTACTAGTACTTTAGCAGTAAAGTACTTATTGGTAAAAAACTCGACTAAGCGATTTTTACAATCTTATCTTGAGGACAATTACTTATGACCAAAAAAGTTTTGCAATGACAAAAAAAAAGATGGTGGTGTTTCTGGCGAATCACTATAGATGGATGATTCCTGTCCAGTCTCACCAAACACACAGTAAAACCTTCCTGGTCGTTTATCCTGGATTGGCCACCTTTTGAGCCGTTTCGCCGCGCTTTGACCACGATCGTTTTCGCATAATATTGTCGTATGTAACCCATTTCTCATTCCCAGTTACCATTCGTTTAAAAAATGACTCGATTTGATTCAGTTTGGCCAAGGTTTCGCTGTTAGAAATTCGGTCCATAATGTTTTTTTGCGTCAATTCGTGTGGCACCCAAACATCGAGCTTCTTTTTAAATCCAGCTTTATGCAAATGGTTTAAAACTCTTTTGTGGTCGATCTTCAGCTCCTGGGCGATACTACGACTGTTAACATGCCGGTCTACTTCTATCATTTCCATGATTTCATCGACATTTTCGACGACGGGCCTACCTGTGCGAGGGGCATCTTTAACATCAAAATTACCGGAACGGAATCGATGAAACCAAAATTGCGTGTGATTAGTTGTGACAGTATCGGGACCATAAACACCATTCACAATTTCAGCCGCCTGGCTTGGATTTTCGCCTTTAGCGATACAAAATTGTAAAATATACCGAATTTTCTCTTTATTGACGTCCATCTTTACGCGTTAAATCTCGCAATTGAATTAGAAAACTGTTAAAGAATTTTTTTTAGTACGGAATGTCACTTTTCCAACGAATATAAGTATGAACCTATACGATCAATACGTCACGATATATATTTCACTAGAGCCATCTAGCTAAAAAATAATGGATTTCTTTTTCCTCAACCTAATTTTAGAAAAGAAACCCAGAGAATGGAATGGGAAGATTTAATTAAATGACTCTCCAGAACCTTCGTTTTTTAGTCATTATTTTGGATTCATTATGACCTTAGGCTGATTAAACATTGTTATTAATTGAAGAGAGAAAAAGTAACGGTATTCACTATTTTTTATAATCCTTTAAATCGATTTCATTAAATTTAATTATTATATTTATATGGTTATTTAATATATATAAAAATTTTTTATCTAACTCGGATCGAATTTTATTTATTATTATTATCAAATATTTATGATTAAATAAATGGGAAATAAATAAAAAAAAAGGTCAAAGTTTTTAGAGTGCTAATGTGTAATTAAAGAATAAAAAAAAGGTTAGATTCAAGATTTAATTATATTACTCTCCAGAACCTTCATTTTTTAGTCATTATTTTGGATCCATTATGACCTTAGGCTGATTAATCTTTGAGAAAGATGTCTTAACAGAGTATTATTATTTCTGACTTTTCTTTGTTGCTTATCTTTTATGGCATCGGAAGTATATCATTTACACCGGACAATTTTCAAAATAAAATTCGCGTCATTTAAGAGTACCATTGGATCCCTCCAAATGAGCCTAATTTTTAATAAATTTTATTGTTCAGAAAAATGAATATTTTGAAATATTTTCTAAAGCCAACGGAAAGAACACCAAGATCTTCGTTATCAAGCAATGCTGGTCCTTGGAAAGATGGCCCCGAAGAATAAGACTGAAACGCCCGCCTGAAGCCATCGATATTTAAATATTTAAAACTACATATGGAAAATTCGTAAACTTTAAATGGCTTATGTAGCCGAAAAAAAGAACATAAAATAAAAAAATATTTTCTATATATTGCCAAGAATCAAGATTGAGATTTTCGTTTTTTGCCTTTTCAGCAGCTGAGGCCATATATGCATTAAACAATCCAGGTATAAACTTATTACGATGCATATAACTCACCAGGTATTTTTTTGTATTTTAGGTATCTGAGGCCATTTAGACATTAAACGATATATAATTATATTTTTACTATACTAATTATCCAGGCATATTTATTTAAATGAATTGGTATCCAATTTGATTTAAATAAACTGGGATCCGAACCCACACCCATTGGCTTTTAATGCGTAATGCATAAACTATTTATATGTCGATGCTTGAGGCTTTAAAGAACTGTTGTAATTTGATAACTTTAATTTAAGAAAGGTATGGCTGTGTAATAAAAAATCTATTAGTAAAGGTGCTGGATGGATTTGATCGAACACTGACTAAGCGGATAAGCTTCGGATCTGAAGTTGCAACACAACTCGGGTCCGACTTGAAACAAGAAAATTATTCAATTTGCCAAAAAGTCTTCTGCTGGAGAAGGAAAGTGGGAGATAATCACACCTCTAGTAACATGCAGAAAGGATCCAATTTGTAATGGCCTCACTTAGACTATGGGACGGTAAATCTCTAAAAGTGAAGCTATAAAACCAGCTGTTGTATTTTGTTAGACGAAGCCTTATTTTTTTTTTTTTTTTTGATATGGAAGCATAAGGTCCAACGGACCTATAAGGGCCAGTGGCCACATGCATCCAGGAAGAACAAGAGTAAGAGTGGGACTTTAAAGGGTGCTTGTTGAGGTTGGATTTGAAGGTCTACTGAGTCTAAAAAATGGATTTCGCAAAATAGTCTCTCTCTCTCTCTTTCTGGGTGTGTGTCAAGATTGAAAAAAACATAGGAGGCTCGAGGCTGATTTTTTATATTTAAGCCCGCTCGCTTGCAGGTCGAAGCTTTTGAATAAAGCACTTGCACTTTACTTTTTAAATTTTTTTTCGATTTTCTCAAAATTCGCTCTAACGATTTTGATTAAAATCCATATATAAATTATTAAATATGTGATCTTTGAAATGTTATTGAAACAATTATCCCACCTCTTCTCCAAAATGATTGGGGTCCACTTTATTCTTGTATGTTTTTTTGGTTTTTTGTGATTTTCTCTTAAATTACGCTAATGATACTAATGATATTGATTAAATTAGATGTACATTGAATGGCTACCTAGGTGGTCCGACACAAAAATCTGGTGAGAAAGTACATCACTCAACTTTCCTTACCTTAGGTAAGAGAAAGTTGTGTGATGTGCGTTTATCATACCAGATTTTTAAAGAATTGTGTGTATATATTTTGATATCAACAAAAACTTTTAAAATTTTAAATAGGAATGGAAATTTACTATCTTGTAATGAGGATGGTTTGACATCAGGGATATGGAGTAAAATGACGTAATATGATATCATCTGGTTTCATTTTCTCAATAAATAAAATTAAATACGATGCTTCCCTACATTTAATTGCAAAAAATTAACAATTTCCATAAGGACGGAATGTTTTCTTTATTTAATAAATTATATTTCCTGATTTATTGATGTGAATAAATAAAATTCATGTGACTGACCCATTTAGATGATTAGAAAACAGGAACATTTATTTCTTTTTCCTGGAGTAGATAAGCGTTAAGCGCTGCCATTATTCAAAGACAACATACATAAGCTAATATGTTTATGCAAAGAGTAATCAAACTAATTATACATAACCTTATAGGGGAGATATTAATTATAGCTTGCATTTTATAAACTATATAACAAAGTGATTTAGCCTAAACGATTTTCTTAGAGGGGGGAGAGGCGTAGTGATCATTTCGAAATTTCTGTTTCTATTTCCCTTTTATTTTTAAAATGTATTCAATCGAAAATTAATCTCTGCCTGGACTCACTCTTCTCTAGAGAAGACTTTTATATGAATTATATGTATAGTTTACTGTCTTTGTTGGTTTTAATCTTACAAGATGCCGTGAATTGTAAAATACCAAATAAAATGAACATAAATTATCCGAAGGGATATGTTTAGTATTTAAAGTATAAAAGAGTTTCTCAATCTATATCTTTTATATACAAGTTATGTAAATAGTGAACGGATATCAACAATATCGTGGGCCGAGCTAGTTAAGACGTTTCTATTGACGTTATCAATATTGACAACCTTAAAAGCCAAGAGATATGGGTTCGGATTTGATGAAAATTTATTTAAATCGGGTTTTTCGAGATCTATTCGATTCATATATATAAATATGTCTCGAAGCGGGCAATTTGAATTTATTCCTAGGCTTCAGATTAAATTGAAATATTTTTTTAATACTCAAATTTTTTTAAAATTATTTTATTAAAAATATTAAAGAAGTGCATAATATATTTTAAAAAATAAACATTTATTTTCTCAAATATTAAGGAGCTTTATAAAAATTATAATAATAAGAAAAAATAAATTTTTTTTCTTTTAGTCCTTTCGGCATCCGAAGTCATAAAGACATTAAACGATACATATTATATATATTTACGAAACAAATGATCCAGACATTTATTTATATCAATTGGTATCCAATTGGTATCCAAACGGACTGCCTGGGATCCGAACCCACTCCCTTTGGCTTTTAAGATTATGCTATATTGACAATATCTTTAACTTCTCGGCCACGGGGGGGGGGGGGGATAAATTAAAAGCATGAAAAAAAAAATAAATAAATAAATCAGATCTTTGATGATTTGTTATAGTGATTTCTTAATACCAGAATAAAACGAGAACTTGTTATTTTGTAAGTTCTGTAAATTTATTTTCATAGATTTTATTGAAATCTTTTGTTTTGTGAGGGACCCAGGTTTCCACCAGAATTAGAATTTTATGTGCGGCCCGATTCTTTTCTTCAAAAGTCGATAAAAGATTGAACAGCCCTCTCTAGGTTTAATAATTTCTTTTTTTTTTTTTTTTTTTTTTTTTTTGTTTTATTTCTTTGAGAATTTGTTATATACCAAACTATTATGTAGTTAATTTTTTGTTGTGTATATTAATCAAATTAATTAAATAAAGTAAATTCATTAACACCCTTGGCTTGAAAGGTTATCAATATTGACAATGTCAGTATCTTTAATCTCTCGGCCACGGGTGGGGGATAAACATGGGGATACTTAAATTCCATATTAAAAGAGCCCCACACTATTTTGAAGTGAAAAATAATTAATACAACTTAAAGATTATCTAATTTGTTATATGTACAGCCAATTTAATCAAAATCGTTAGAATGGTTTAAGAGAAATTCATAAAGTTTTTCAATAAAATTGTCCAAAGAGTACTTTACTGCAATTCTTTTTTAGTTTTTTCAATTTTCTCAAAATTCGCTCTAATTAATCTCTAAATGATTAAAATTTATAAATCAATTATTAATTAGGTGATCTTTGAATTGTATTAAACCTTATCCGGTCCAAAATTGTTTCGGGCCCATTTTACTTATATAGTCTTTTGTCGTTGTTCGTGTAAATGGCGGGAGAAGCACTGTGATAAACTATTCAAACGAAATCGATTAAATTGCCATTAAACGGGTGCATTACCTAGGGAGCCCAATGCAAAAAAATCTGGGGACAGCAAGCTTAGTATGGTATTGGGTAAGACCCAACCCAGACCCCCGTTTATTCATCTTATTTAAGATACATATTATTTCTATGGTTAATCCTCTACCAAGCGAACAAGAACGGTTGGCAGAGGAGTTGAGACATTAGTTGAGACAGCTAAGGCTAGCTAAGCTGTAGACGATCGGCCCCCCGCCGATTCCCCGAGTCGTCAAAAGTTAAGAGAAAGTTGTGTGATAAGCGTTTAATCACACCAGATTTTTTGGACTCAGGGAACCTCAAAACGACTATTTTAATTGAAATCTCAACATCGATTTTATTATTACATATATAGGTAAGTAAAAATCAAAATGACATGACTTGTATACTCGTTAGAGCAGAGGATATGGTGATAGCGTTTGCTAAAAAGGGCTGGAGAGTGTTGCAACTTCGTTGCCTATTCTTTAGACAGTATCATTTATATTCTATTCTTTCAGTATATATAAAAAAGCCAAATATTATCCAAATGTATTTTGTAGGTTTAAATAAATTTTATACCCCCCACCCTTCACCCGTGGCCGAGAGGTTAAAGATACTGACATTGTCGATGTTGATAACCTTAAAAGACAAGGGGTGTGGGTTCGGATCCCAGGCAGCCGATGAAAATTTATTTAAATTAAATTGGATATCAATTGATATAAATAAATATCCCTGGATAATTAGTATTTGTTAATTAATATATCGTTTAAAAGTCTATATGGTCTCAGATGCCGAAAAGACTAAAAAAATAAATAAATTTTTATTCGACTCCTTGAATTTTTATCGCTTTTTTTTGATGGTTAAAAAAACTTGTGTCAATTTTTTAAATAATTAATGGCTGGACAGAGCGAGCCAAGAAAATGCGGGGCTTTATGCTAACGTAGCAGAGGGAGGTTATCAAGTTACAAAAAAAGTTACTTTACTCGATTGATTTTTTTTATTATCGTATCTTATCCACTTTACCTCTCGGGAATTAATATACTACCATAAAGAAAAAATATATTGACACAAAAAATCAGGTGTACATTACTTTCTCTTGCCTAAACAGATATGTGCTCTTAGTCACAACAGATTTTTTAAGATAAAATAAATATGTATTCATAATTATATTGCCAAATAGAAAAACTAAAAAAAATTTACAAATTAAGATAATTAATGTAATTTTAGTTTGCCAAGAGCAAAGTTTTCTATCCGTTTTGGCAAAGATGACCTTCAACCGCGGTCAGGCAATCAATCTGTCAGAATGAATGTTTATTTAAAAAAGAATTACGTAGACGTCGCATATATTCTACTTATAATTCCATTTTTGTTTCTTCATCTCTTTTGATGCTTGGTAATCTGATGAAAGAAATTCTATTTCGAAAGATAAATATGATTATTTGCAGCTCCGCCCCCCCCCCGGCGCACGGCCCCCCGGCGCGCCTCCCCCCCCCCCGACCCCCCCCCTTGCTCCTCCCCCCCCCCCCCGTCCCCAACACCGCCGG
>JAAAKE020098121.1:0-19066 GCA_010014785.2 Anisolabis maritima
TTTTGAGTAAATTTTGCAAATTTTTGTATAAAAATTAATATTATATATATATATATATATATATATATATATATATATACTCTACATCTCTTTAATTTTATGTAATAAATGTATATTCTTTGGATTCATATATATCTTATTTTTAAATTCGAAATGGGGAATTCTCTGAGCCCTTCAGCAGAAAGAAAGAAAACAAAACTTCTGAAGCCTCAAACTTCCAGGGCTATCAAAAATAAAACTCCTGTCCTTCCGTAAAAATGCGTACGATTCTACATTAAATTCTAAAGCGAATTCAATCACGGATAAAAAGCGAAAAATTTGGAAAAGTCCTCCTTCTAATCGATCTTTCATTTTTTTTTTTTTTTGATTTATAACGTAGGACTATCAAATCAATATGAATCTCTAAGCGATACCGAAAGGGTTGAAGATTGCCTTATACAAAATGAGGCCCCAAAAAATTTAAATGAGAATCAAATCAAAGTCTCCTTCCCCTTTAATTTAAAGTCAAATGTGAGGACATCTTTTATACATCTAAAATCTGAAATTAACTGTGAAATAGAAATTAAATGCACGTCACAAGATCTCTTTCAACCAGAGGATCAAATCGCCGGGGAGATAATCGCTTTAAGCAATGCCAATCAATGCTTGGACTATTGCATACCATCAGGAATAAAAGCAACAACACAGTGACCCGAATGTCCAGGTATCTTGGATATCGCTCTCTTTCCGGCGTTCCGTTTCGATGCAACTCCGACCACAAACAACCCTCTAATTTACTGGCACACCACACTTGATCTTCATCAGACACTACTCTCCCCCCTACGTGTTGTTTTGTGAGAAAGTGTGGTAGGAGGGAAAGTGCTGGAGATGGGTCCTCTGGGGTCAAGGTTACCGGATTCACCTCCCCTCCCCCCCCCCCTTTCGATTGCAACATAGTGTGTCGTAACTTTCTTGGATGCTGTGCGAGATGGTCCATTGGATTTTTTCTTTAGAGATTTTATTTTAATAAAGAGAGACCTTATTATATCCTCTCTACATCACTTCGTTTCTGCGATTTAATCTCGGGATTTTTATTCTAGTCCATTTTCCAAACCCCTTCCGGTGAGCTGGAGATCTGAAATTTTGTATCTAGGCTCAAATCCGATGAAAAAACATTCTTTTAAAACGAGACAAAATAAAAATAGAATAGAAATTTACTAGTCTAAAAAGTGATCTGAAAAATCCGTTTCCTTGGAGGCCCAAATTAAAATGAATACAACCAAATAAACCAAATTTTGTTTCCTACCCCTAATCTGAATTAATCTTAGCATAAAAACATTCTCTACATATTGGGAAAAACTGCACACAATCCGCCCAGTAGATTCGGAGTCTAGGCGTTACAAACAAACAAACAGACAGACAAAGACTCTTTTATATAATAGTGGTAAGTATAGATAATTAAGCTTTTATAATTTATTTGTTTCCCCAAAAATACACAGGGAATATAAAATTAAAATAATTAAATCTCACAGTATTTATTCTATAATTAATGAAATATATAAAATTTTATTTTTGTAGGTGAATAGAGAGAGATTGGTTGGAAGGATGAAGGGGAGTAAAGAGGGAAAGAAGTCCAAGTATTGAGTCCGAAACTCGTAATGGGATATGGTGTTTGCCAACAGTGCACGACACACCAGGGGTAACCAACCGGGGAATGATTTTTTGTTAGAATTTGAGGGTTTATCCTCAATATATATATATACATGTATATGTTCTGGAAGGTTTCCAGAATGTTTTTATATATAATTTATTTGGGTAGAAAAGATATAATAATTATATTCGGAATAATTCTTCAGTAAGCAAGGAATAAAATAATTTTTTTTTTTTAATATTAACATCTTTTATTTCAGGATGTTTCGGGGTTGATGCAGCATTGAGATGCATTTCTCCTCATTAGTGGGCTAGAAAAACGACCATCAGTCCAAAATTGCTCCTCTTATTAATAATGCATAGTATGGTGGGATTTTCATAAAAGTTGGAGGCCCTGTTCTTTGGTGCAGAGGTAGAGGTTTCGCCTCACAAACCAAAGGTCAGTGGTTCGCTTCCCGTCCTGAGCGACAAAAATATATTTCCATTATATTGGCTATCAATTAATAGAAATAAGGACGGAGTCTAAATGCCGAAAAAGACTAAAAAAAAAAAATAAAAATTGGAGCGGAAATGAGAAATGCATCTCTCTTCAGCTGACATTTTGGTCCGGGTATGGACCATCCTCAGGGACAAGAAGAATATCAGAAAAATGAAAATAGTTATTAGCAGATAATCGGGGAGAGGGCCGAAAAAAAAACGCATGAAAATCAGTCAAGTAGTTTCCGAGTTCATGCAAAGAATTTTTTCAATAGCCAGTCAAAGGCTGAGGAAGGCAACCGAAACGTCCCCCCTTGAAAAGAGGATTTAATAAAATTTGCATTTTTGTTTAAAAAAGAGATTTGTTTAATATATTATAATTTATTAAAATTTTATGAAGAAACGATACATCGACTTTGGTGGATGAACATGACAAAGAATATAAATAATAATAAATATAAATATAAATAAATTAATATTGCGGTTGCGGTGGTCTTCGTTTAGGACTCTTTTGTTGTGGCAACGGGAAATTGTTGTTGTTGTTGTTGTTGTTTTGATCATAGTTTTGATTAAATCCACCATTCTCATTGTTGTTGTTGTTATTGTTGTAATTTTGATTCTGGTTAAAACTATTCGGTGTGGGACTAACATTGTTGTTATTGTTGTTGTTGTTGTTGTTGTTGGGATTGAAGTTCTCGTTGTTATATTCAGCCCGGTAACTGCCATCATCTTCTACTTTGCGGTAATTGGGATTTCTTTTTTGTTCCTCCTAAAAAAATAAAGAAGGCGTTAATGAAAGAAAAGATGCCATTTTCGTGATTCAAATGCTATGCAACACTCGAATTTAAATCCGATGCAATTTGGTTAAAAAGAAAAAAATATTATTAAGTCAAAGAATATAAATATAATATCCAACCTGTATTTATCAGAAATTAGCGGACGTTAGCGATAAATATAACATCAGTCAAACTTTTTAGTACTCTTATATTTAATAGTAACGATAATCAAAAAATTTTAAAAACATCTTTACCTCTCAGGTCAAAAGGACCCCAAAAATACAAAAATCTTATTGTGCGTGTGTATGGCTTTTATTCTGGAACCACGCGTCAGAAAAGGATGAAACTTTCAAGCTTATTGTTCGAGGAGTGCCTAAGAAGCGAATCGAAAAAGGGCATGGTGTCATTAACATTAATGATGACAATATTTATCGATCACGAATCTTTTGAAGCTCAGTGATAATAATTAAAACGTTCGTCATCAGCCCTGGATTAATTTTCATAACAAAAAAAACGTTATGAGATTCTTTACCGCCCCCTGCGTTTCAAAATCGAATATCTTCTTAGACACCCCACGTTTTGTTTCATCCTTTTCTGATAGGTGGTTCGAAAGTATTTTTTGTCTTTTCACTCCCACCCTCTCTTCTAATGTCTTTTAAACAACTGAAAGATAATCAACTGACTTATTATTCTAGGCGGTTGATTTTTGCATTCTAATGCAATTTAAATGGAAGGGAGACGCACGAATTCTTTTTTCTCTTTTTTTCCAACGCTGTCACTGCCTGTAATTATTTTCAATTATTCTCCATTTTTCCATTTCGATTTATAAAACTCTTTTTATTTGATTATTAAAATCATATCCGTTTTTTTTTTTTTTTTGTCCTTGGCTAAATATTCAAGGTTTATTATTAGCAAATAAACTGGTGTGGCCACCATTTATTGTTTTGACTGAGACGCTGCTGCCGTAGAAAGGAAACACCTTACTTTTTGTTTTTTAGCTCACACAACTCTCGCAAACAACGGTAAATTAATATTTCCATGATTGGGTGGGAAATAACATAAAAGAGAAAATTGTTATATGCGAAGCAAATTCACCATAAAAATGACTTGAGTTGGTTATGGCCTTTTTATTAAAACAAATACTAAGAATATATTTAAACAAAATTCAAATGGATATTTTGAATAAACAATTTCCTTTTAGTCTGATGGTAGTGAATTATTAACCAGGAGAAAACGCTAAAAATATTATTTCTTGTTTATTATTTTTTTTTTTTAATCCAAATTTGGGATTTACTCAAAACTATTTCCGGTACGTGCAATTCAATCTTGAACTGCGCGCTGGCTTTTTGGGAAATCAAATTCTGTTTGATAATAAAAGAGCTGAAGAAGGTTTGAAAGGCAGGAGAAATTATTTTCAATTACCGACGTCTCGGGCTCTAATCGTGGCCTTTCTCAGGACAATTAATGTTGATGATGGCTCTTATTTTACTACTAAATACTTAAATTCACGTGACGAACAGACGGACACCTCGCTATTAGTTTATATACATAGATAAAATTCAAATAACAGAGAGAAAAAATAACGAAATAAATAAATAAATTTTTAATTAAATCTTTTGAACTGGAAAATTTATTTGATAATCACAATTCAAGATAGATAGCTAGATAGAAGAAACTAAGCATCTTCTCTTTTATTTTATATTAAATTTTTAGTGATTTGAACTTTTAATCCGAATCAGATGTCGGTATTTTGAAAAAAAAAAAAAAAGAAGTTATTTATATTTAAATGGAAGTCACATAAACTTGTTGCGTACATTACGAACCATCAGCATAAAATTGTCCTGAGGAAAGCTACGATTAGAGCTCGAGACGTCGGCATTAAAAATAATTTCTCCTGCCTTTCCTGGGATTGAATCGAACAGCCACATTCCGTGAGGATTTTTCTAACGTCGGCATTTAGACTCCAACAATATAATGTTATCGCTGACCCTTGGAGAGTGAAGCGAGATCTCTACCTCTGCACCAAGGGACATCCAATTGACGATCAAATAACTCTCTCTCTCTCTCTATAAACGACTCCTAACTATGATTAGATAATTCTCTCTCTCTCTCTCTCTCTTTTACATAACAGAACTGCCTGTAGGTTTTCATTGTCAAACGGTGACGGTGTCACTTTGCGTCGATTAAATGATTAATACCATTTACAAAAAAGCTGCTGCTTGTTTCACCAGGTATCATCATCATCAGTGGGTAGGGCACAAATCGATTATGCAACTAGTTGCATGTAATATCTGAAATAGCGGACGTTCTCACCGAATCTGTATCACTCATTCACATCGAATTCCGTTATCTAACGAATCATAAGCTTCCGTTGTGTTTATTTGACCGAAGTTTGGAATTATTTAATAACGTCTTACGATTATTAAGATGCAAGTTGCAGAAAAGTCTGACTTTGAATAGTTATATTATTTGCCCCTGATGATGATGATGAGTGCGAAACGTCGTCAAATAAATCATTTTTGGCTCTCACGTGATTAAGTGTTCAGATTATATTTGTGACAGTTTTGAATATCTGGGGTCAAAAATAAAACCTCGCGAGGAGAATCGAATTGCGGGAGCGAGGGAGGGAGGGGGGGGGGGGAGAAAATTAATAGAAGATGACTACTTTAGAATTAAGGAAGTTCAGTTTTTTGTCTTCTACTTTTTGTTGTTATTTTTGCTTTGGATTGTAACATCATGGGGGATAAATTTTAGAGGGCTAATGGAGCCAATCCAGATGCACTAAATGTCCATTTTCCAAATAATCTAGCAAAAATTATATTCTTTGTTTTTAAAATTTAAAAATATTTTTTGTGATTTAATTGAATGAAAGAATGAATGCATTCCATTTATTTGTTGTGTGGGAGTAAATGATTAGTTTTTAATTAATTATTAATAAATAAATAATGAATATTCAATCAGATGAAGATGAGATGTTAATTTATTCTCTTATAAAATAGAGGGAGAGGATAAAAGTGGAAGCTTCACCTAAGGGGTATTTCTTTAGAGAAAATTATCTTTTTTTTTCCTTGAGAGAAAAGCCTTTAATTTAAGGCATAGAAACCCTCAAAGGCTACAAAATACAAATCATTCCCCGTTTAGTTATCTCTGGTCTATCGAGCCCTGATGGCACCCCATCGCATATTTTTGGGAAGAGGGAAAGAAGCCCTTCCCCCCACCTCCTCCCTCCAAGAACATAAATTCATTTTCTTTTCTTTATCTCTCCTATCATATAATTATCGGGATTTAAGAGCAAAAATTTAAATTTTAATAATTAAATCTTACATTTAATTATATTCTTTGACCAAAATGGCGAAAGGGATGCTTGAATCTCAACTAAAAAAAAGATTTTTTAAATCAAATTCCAACAAATTTAAATACAAGTATGGCATATCATTTAACTCAGAAAAATGGCATTTTGTAGAATATGCAATAAAACAAATATTTCCTCTCTCCTAATGAGCCCATGTTTTCAGCATTTATTTAAAGCGAGATTGAAATCTAGTAAATAATAAAGTGAATTTGTCACATAGATTAACTTCCGTTCCCATCTCTTTAATGGCAAGGTCAAGAAACAAGTCATTAAATTTAAAAAGGTGAACTTCTATGTAATCAGAGTTGGGAAAAAACTTCGTTTTTTACTACTCTGAAGACATCTATGAACGAGCATCGCAATTAATATTGTAAAAACAAATCGGCAATACAACAAACTTTATTTTAAATCTTGGCGTTGATTAATGTAAATGAAAATCCTCAAAGAGTTGTTTCATTTACTCAACAAACTTTGTTTTTTTTTTTTTTATAAAGATTGGCTTTAGGAAGAAATTGGTGGGACAAAGAGCACATCACATTACCTAGAAGATAGAGAAAGTTGTGTGATGTGCTATTTTCACACCAGATTTTATTTCATTTTTTTTACTTTTATGAAGTGAATTTTGCATGCTTTGCACACAGGCGTGGCACGTCCCTGTAAACGAGGAGACCAAAAGCGAGTGTCTTTGATATTATTACAACATCCAAGAGATTCTAATTACAAACAAGTTGTATTTCGAAAGGCAAGGATGACGAGATGTCAATGTGCAATTTGTGCTTAAATTATTAATTAAATATTAAAAAAGAAAAAAAATTCCAATTATTACATACGTACGTAGGTTTAAAACGCATCCATCCACCTGTTGCGTGTCGAGTTAGTAAAACAATAATTAAACAAGCAATAAATATCTCATTTTATATAATGTTAATGCAAAATAGCGGATTAATACATAAATTTCTATTTTATTTTATAGCCTAGAGTTATAAGTATTTATTTAATTATTCAGTTTACTATCCTTTCTCTCACGTTAAAGCCTTAATTTTAGTTATTTAAAACGGAATTGCAGTTTGTATATAAAGACAAATTAAGTTTTTAGTTTGTAGACAATTTAAATGATTTCTGTAGCCTAAAACCTCTCAGGGGAAAATTCTCTACGCATCGAAAAAAAAAAACACAAGAAAATCAGTCAAGTAGGTTCCATGCTTTTAGAGAAATAAAATTAAAATAATAAATCTCTGTATACAAATACAGTAGTGGAGTGTCTGTCTCCGTCTGTCAACTTTCCGATGCGATTTCGAAATGAATTTTGCACCTTTCTAGAGTATATTAGTGAGAGTTCAGGCTTGGGAAGGTTCCAAAATTTTTTGAAAAGCATTGAATAGAATTAAGCCCTATCGTTCCACAATAGAGTCCTCAGGCAACTCTACGAGAAGAAGAAGTTGCTCTGACACCCATTCCTATGGAAGGGACGTAAAGAAGGATTCCCTTTCAATGCTAAGAGAGTCTCTCCTCCCTAGTGTAGAATACTTAGCTAACTAGAAATGAATATAAGAGGAGGAGTTAGAGTTAGGAAATAAAGTAACTTCATGGGTGCCGATTTGAAAAGGATTAAAATCGATAACTCCATTAGGAGGCCACACTATTCCTAATTCGATTGAAGGGGGGTTTCTCAAGGGCGCTGTATCTGTAACTGTACTGAACAAGTTGGCCAGGGCGACGAAAGGGTAAAGAGCACTAGACTGGGGAACTTAAATTTAACTTGAGATACGAGAGTAAGGCATGGCGCAGGGTCATAAAAGGCAACCCCGAGTCAGATATGTAGGTGAGGTATTCACTATTTGTTGAATACTAAACATAAAAGGGAAGTCGAGGGCGCTGAAAACCGATAGCGTAGCTAATTAATGAAATGTATTCAATTTTATTATTGCCTTTTATAGAGATAGAGAAGAAGAGAAGAGAAACAAAAAATTTGACCGCTTTTTTAAACAAATTGATAATTTAACACTATTAGCTGAAATTGCAAAAACGTCTCATGAATGAGATCGCCTTGGAGTTAGGCAACCCGAGAGACTGGCACATTAGACAATTCAATTCTCTCTCTCTCTCATTGACTCCTTTAATTTTTGATTTGCCTATTGTGATTTGAAAGACTAAGACCCTTTAAAGGATATTTAATAGCAATTTTTAACTTTTTTCTGGAAAAAAAAGTAATATTTTTTAGTTTTAGAGACGCTAAATGAGTTTATCCCTAAAAGCCTAAATCAGCCTCGGTCAGGAAGTTTCTGAGTCCATGCGTTGCAGAGAATTAAAATTATTAGAATTATAAGAATTATTACTCTAATTAAATATATGATTAATATTTATTCTATTTCGACCCTTTATATGATAAGGAAATAGAAAAAACTGAGTCCAATGGAATGCATTCACTTATTATAATTAATATATATGAAGTATATAATAACGGCTTTTTATTCTATTAATCTAAACAAGTAGAAAAAAATCTGGCGTCATGCATCAGGTTTTTGTGTCTGACATATTTTTTCTTTAAAATATTGTAGTATATATCAGTTCCGGAGAAGTAAATAGGGGTGCCACCAATTTTCTCATTCTAAGGAAAATATTTATAATTATAAAATTATAATTTGGCGTGACGACTGTACATCACACAACTTTCTCTTAGCTAAGTTAAAGAAAATTGTGTTATGTGCTGCCACACCAGTTTTTTGCGTCGCCCCCCCCCCCCAGGTAGCCGGTTCGCAATTTTATATTATCTTTCAATTTTTTGAAGATTTTTCATTTGTGTGAATTAATCAATTATTTTGTAAATATTATTTTTAAAAAAAATTAAATTGGAAATTAAACCTCACAAACGCATTAAAAATATTTATATTTTGTTTCCATGGCAACGAGTTGTCCTATCTTTTCTAAGGAATTCTTAAAATCCAAAATTGAGAGCTCCACACTATTTTAGGGTGAAAATGATTAATACATCTTAAAGATTATTTAATTTATCATATGTAGAGCCAATTTTATCAAAATTGTTAGAGCAAATTTTGAGAAAATAAAAAAAAGTACATCAGTCAAGTACTAGTACTCGTTAGCCGATTTTATTGAAAAGCTTCGAGGTGTAAAAAAAAGAAATGGTATTGAGAGGCTCGTACCAACCTCAAGGGAAGTCTCCTAGAAACTCCTAGAGCCCCCTGTTCCTCAATCTCACTGCTCTTCCTCATTCACTTCCCCTCTACTTCCTCTCCTTTCCTCTTTTTCTATTAGTTGTTAAATAAAATCCCTCTCACCCAAAAAGCTCCAAACCCCCATCGTATTCCATTCAACACCTCAAAAGAGAAATATTGCATTGCTTTCCCTCCAGAGGTGCAACGATTACAAAAAGAGCCCCTCATCAATTCCTGACAGGGCAGAAAATTAAATAAAACTATTACTTAATTTTTTTCACTATTCCTTAGGACAATTGAATGTTACAAAATACAAAAACTAAATTTTTTTACAATGTATATAAAAATATTGCAATAATATGATGATATACTTATCCCCCTAAAACGTAAATTGACATTTGAATCGTCTCAATTAGGAGAGGAGAGAATTCAAAATCTTCAAATTTCATAACGTTTTCTCCCTTAATTTATTTATTTCGGTGGCTATTAAATTTATTATTTTCAACCAAGTTGTCCAATAACTTTTCATACAGTGTGCATGCGTTACAACAAGCCAAATTCGCTTGTACGTCACTCTCTTTACCAATAATTGCCTATCCTATTCGTTTTATTCCCCCTGCCTGAATATAATTCCCCCCCCCCTCCTTTCCAAGCAAGAAGGTTGTAGTAAAAAAAATAATAAATGGTTTTCTTTTTTTCTTTTTTTTTTTACTACTATTAGTACCAAGTTCTGATTGTAAAAAAAAAAAAAATTAAATAAATAAAGTGGGTAGGTTAAACGGTTAACGAAGGAAAATTCTATTCAAATAAATGAATTCAAAAACATCGCCCTCTTATAATTAAAAATCGAAAAAAAAAAAAAAAAACAGGGCAAAAAAGTTTATAATGAAAATTATTTTATTTTATTTATGTTAAAAAAAAAATAAAATAAAATAGTTTTCTTTATTGGTCCGACGAACAGAACAATTATTTGCTCTGGCGGGATTCGAGTTTTTGATTGGACATTCAAGGGACTTGATATAAGTTAATAGTTCCTATTTGAGCGCCAATATGGAGACACAGCTTCGATGATGTCTTTCCAAGGGTTACCCAGCAAGAGATTTGAAAACGACTCTGTACTTGGATGTCGCATCAGAAGCGTATGGGGGGGGGGGTAAATGGGGTAATTACCCCCATATAAATATAAATATAAATTTCATTTATTACCCCCTCCCCATGATTTCAGACTGGATACGCCAGTGGTCGCAATGAAACTTCCCTCTTTAATCATATTCGAATAAAATTTCCAAAGGTCTAATGTTTCTAATTTTTTTTCTCTCTTTTTTTTGTATTTAATTATTAAAAATAATCATAATGAAATTTTCTTTCATTGAGCATCTCGATCCCCTCCTCCCCCTTAAATACTAAATCCCCCTACACCCCTGGTTGAGAACTTCTGCTCTATATAATTATATTTTATAAAATATATTTACTATTTGTATTTTATAATATTCAAATGTCCTGAGGAAGGGTTCGATTTGTGCCCGAAACATCGACAATTGGAAAAAAAATTAATTTTTTAATAATTTGATGTTCTCCTGGCTGCATTTCCAGACATAAATCACAGACATATCTCATCTCCTTCAGTATCATACTTTGTATCTATTCTATTATAAATCTATCCATCCTTCTATATTTATACTTTGTGAGTAGTGATTGTCGTAATAATGTTTTTTTAATTAAAATAAACGTCGAGATCAGGCTCTAGTGAAGATAGCGAAGAATGAATGACCTTGAGAAGAAAAGAAGTTACCTCTTGTTCCTGGATTTGCGAGTAAATAAGATCTAAAGATTTCTGGATCTCCAGGGGGATCGGCGGCGGAGTGGGGAGATGCTCTCCAGAGGGCCGGAAGCCTTGCTCATCAGCTGTGTATTGAACTGTGATGATTTGCCCCTCTGGAGAGGTGTAAGTGAAGCTCCCGTGCTGAACGAGAGCTTCCTGTGTTTCCACTCCTACGTTCTTCAAGAAGCCTGTCTCCTCAGCGACGATGTTGTTGCCCGTTTCGTAGCTGCAGATCAAAAAAAAAACAATCTCTAAAACCAGGCACAATGTAACAAATTTTGTTCTCTCTTCCCCCCTTCCTAAGGCCTAAGCGTGGAAAACTGGCCTTTGTACTTTTGTAATATGATAATTAAATAAATTACAGGCGTTCGCCTACTTACGATATTTCAGAGATGTAACGAAAAATACAAAAGCTTCCCAAAAAAATTTATAATTCTAATCTAAAAAATGGCAAAAAACAAAGGTGACCCGAAATGTAAAGCTAACGGCAATATTCTGACATTTTTATTGCCTTTTATTAATTATTTTCGACTTGCGTTTTTTTTCGGGTCCTGACTTGATCCGATCGACAGCAGAGGAACCTCTGTATATCAACTACATATATAATATGTAATATTGGAGGGCATAAACATAATATTATTTTTATTAAATTATATAGTGAATCTACACATTTTTATTTGTCCATTATAATGGTTGCTATATTTTTAGATTGAGAATTTCATTCTATCCCTTTTAGTTGGAAAACTCGTAGGAAATGAGAAATAGAAATTCTCATTTTTTTAAATCATCCTCTATATCTACGCGAGAGTAGAAATAGTTGCATATCTTCCAGGCAAGAGAGTCTGGGGAATAATATCCTTTGACGTATTCCTAGGTCAGGCCTTAATGCATAAGATATCGCCTTAAAACATGAGCTATGAATTAGCCCTATTTTTGTTATGCTTTCTAATAAAAACTTTTTACCAAGTGATCAGATCCTCCCTTCCGAAGGGGCATTGGGTCAATGCTCACCATTTATTTTTGGTCGGAATCCAAATGGCCCAAAAAAAAAAAAAAATATTAAAACCATCTGCGCAGTCTGCCTTTGTGGTATGAAATTTTTGGCTTACAAGAATTCCTCCCATTATAGATTAGGGAGATAACAAAAAATAATGAAATAATCTCTAATCAAGTAGAGATACATATGAGGCTAGGTTAACTAATTAAAAAAAAACTCATTTAATATATTAATAATTTGATGTGTCCCTGTCCTTTGATCCAGAAGTAGGAGTCTCGCCTCACGTACCAAATGCTTCCAGTCCTGAGCTACAATTATATTATATTTACTACCAATTAATATAAATAAATAAGGACGGAGTCTAAATGCCAAAAAAGATTTAAAAATTAAAAAAAAAATATAATTTTATTAGAAATGATAAATTTTTTGCAATCGAACCCAGAACCTTTGAGCCATGGCTGCTTTTTACCCCCTCAGGATTATATATATAAACTGATAGGAATATTTTCACGAATGCCTGAGTTGTGCACTTTGTTGCTCTCTCTCATTAGCTGCTTTGTCCCCACTTAAGACTTTTTATATCACCAACATTGAATCGTCAAAAGTCAATCAGAATATAACGCAACCAAATATACGAAATGATGAAATGTGAACATGTGTTGTTGATAGATTGATTGGCAATCAGGATGAGGCAGGACCAGTTTTTAACGCATCTGCTCTCTTCCCAGCCTCCTTGTGCAAGAGTCCGATTGCCTCAACAGCAAACGGTTTCGATTAAATGTCGCGGCGGGGCGGGGGCGTCTCTCTCACCTTGGGGCCCTCACGTTTCTCTCTCTCTCTCTCTCTCTAGATGAAGAACTCACCGGAAAATGAAATGCAATCGGAGACTTTCTTAAGACAATGGCGTATTGAATATCGAATCAATAGGGGGGATTATGACAGCGTTCAATTTCATATAAATTATCCTGGCATCCTGAATCTCATACATAACTCTAAATTATTCCATGAATATAATATGTAAAAATAAAATAAATTTATTTATCAAATGCGTTTTTTTTTTTTTTTTGCTATCTTATTTAATTTCTAGAAGGCAACGTTGATATTAAATCTATTCAACATTTCACCCAGGTCAGACTATTGGTTTAAGAAGAGATGCTTGACAAACATCCTAGATACTTTGACTTTTATACTAAACTAGCCCTGTCTCTTTCTTTATTTCGCCGACCCCGAAAACCATGGAATCGATTATTTTTTCATGTTACCCGAACAGTATTCTTTCCAGATTTAAGTCATAGTCATGGTTTGTTTGGTTGAAATATCTCCAGAGTTATGCTGGAACATTTATATATATATATATATGAGAAGCCTTTAAAGGGCAATTAGGAAATGAAATGGAAATAAATCTATCTCACTCACACCAACCTTTAAAAGAGATGTAGACCCCGCCCCCCCCCCCCCTCCTTTCACCTTCCCTTGGAGTCATGACGAAAGAGTGAAATTTTTTTTACTAAAATATCAAATTTCTCTTTATTTATTTATTTATTCGAATTGAATAATAAATAAATACAATACTTTAGATGTATTCATCACGATTGTATTTCTTCTCATAATCAAAGCATTAATTACTTGACAAACAACAACAAAGAGGGAGACAAGGTCAAAGACAACAAAAAAATTCTCATTTCCTAATAGAGAGAGACTTTTTGTTTGACTAACAGAAATAAATTTCAAATTTCTGTTTGAGTGTTTGTCACGCATCTCGTCTTAAGCCAATAGTCTGATCTGAATGAGAGATCTTTAATCAAGTCAAAAGGTATTATATAAAGAAAGGTATCCGAAGTAGAGGTGCAATTTTTTTCTTAGATAACATATAATTTTTTTTTTTTATATATTCAGAAACTAGACATTCTCCCGAGCAAAATAATATACAACACTTGTATCGAAATTTGCTTAAAAAAAAAATTATTTAAGTTGACCTTGAAATCAATAAACAAAAACAAAGAATACATATACTTAATTTAAATTTAATTTTAATTAAATAATTAAAATAGAGATTTGAGGAGAAAAGTAAAACAATTATATCGTCGATGTTTCAGGTGCAAGTCACGCCCTTCCTCGAGACAAAAATATTTTTGATTAATTTCAATTTGTAAGTCAGTTTAGGCTCCTGAGGCCATTTTATTTTTTAAATATACTTACATTTTTGGAGAAATTAGTACCGATGGTTCACGACGACGTTCAACACTCGAGTTTCTCGGGAGATTACATATCGGAGGTTACCAAAAAATATTGTTAGCATATTTTATATATAACACAGTAACATTGAAATGTAACAACTTTGAGGAAGAGCTGGCGACCTGCGCCCGAAACTGTGACCGGAAATATAATTGTCTTTCCTTCGTTTTCAATATACATTTCACTTTCTTCATTTAATTTATATTTATTACGTATCTTCTTTGTATTTGTTTATTGATTTGATTTCAAGGTCAACTTAAAATGATTTTTTGCAAAATTCAATACAAGTGTTGTATATATCATTTTACACGGGAGAAGGTCTAGTTTCTGAATACTACATGTTATATAAGAAAGAAAATATGGCACCCCCTCGCCCATAATGATCAGATGTTATTCACTTCTTGACATTTTTATGTGTTCGAATTATCAACATAATTATTTTTTGAATTATCAAAATTATCACAAACACACAGACAGTTATCATTATAAAAAATACTTAAAACACATTTTGGTAGCATTAGTTCACTGACGTCATAACTAACTTTAGCTTCGGTTGATCAGCATAGTTAAAATTTCAATTAATGAAGAGGATTGATTGATTGATTGATCATAGAGTAATTAGAGCAATGATGTCTAAAGGCAATTTCATTTGATTGGATGCTTCTTCATAATAAAACAAATTAGCCAATTCATTTATTGATGATGGCGATGATTCATCATCAACTTACATACAGGTCATTTCCCTATAGGAGTTTCTAAATTTAGAAAGAAATTTTCCAGCCATATTATGCAAATGGATTTGTTTGCAAAAAGGAGATTAATGGCTGCCAGGTTTCGTAAACGCTCACGCACTTACGTTGCTGGTGCATTCTTGAGTTCTGAAATAAAATCCCACTTAGCATTTAGACTTGAGGCTGATCTAAAGGTAATTATAAAATTACGAATTAATTTTAAAATATTTTATATTGAAGAGATAACTTTTTATAGAATAACAATTGCGGGATTTAATTATTTATTAATTGGCAATTGTTTTGAATTCTTGGTGTTTCCTTTCGAAATCCACCCCCCCCCCCCCCCCCACTCACACACATTGAAAATTCCTTCTAGGCATTGGTCTCCAAACTTGGTTTCTGAATCTGCGCTACGGCCTCATTGATTTCGATATTTGGTTCGAATACCCGTCATTGATGACCAAAGAAAGTAATAATTGTTACTCTTTAATTTCTTCCCCTCTTGACGTACCCCCTGGAGGTTGATGCAAATCTTTAAAAAAATTCTATCTCAATACGAGACAAACAAATAAATAATGAAAAGAAAAAAAGGATGTTGCTTTTTATGGTAGGGGAGGGAGTTGTCGTTAGAATTTTCGCCACGTGAGCTCGCTTGCTTACCTCGTTTTATAGCTCCCGTCGACCGTTTGTTCTTTATCAAAGCGGATAATCGGAATGGGTGTGACGTAATCGCCTTTCCGCACTTGCAAGTCTTTCCCACTACTCTGGTATTGATTATTCCTCGCAGATTGTTGATCTTGATAATTATTTTGCCCATTGTTATTATTGTCATTATAATTGTTATTGTTGCTATTATAATTATCGTTGTTGTTGTTGTTGTAATTATTGTCGTTATTGTAATTATTATTGTTGGTGCTGAATCCTTGAGGTCGTTTGTTCTGCGCGCATACTTGGGCCAGAAGGCAGAAGAAGGATATCACCACCTGATAACAGCGCCATAAACATGTAAATTCAAAGGAAAAAAAGAAAAATAGCCAACGCAGTTGCAAAACTCTCCCACGTCAGAAAGTAAATAAAACAATTTCAGAGTGATGACGTAGAACCCAATATTTCCCTTTCCACTTAACCGATTGTTATGAATTTGGTCCAGGGATGGAGACAAACGTCTTTATTATTAGCATAAAATTTAAAAAGATTTGGACCAAGAGATGCTGAGAAAATCGTTTTCGTTAATTACTAGTGGAGCGGGCATTTTTCACCGCCCCCTGCGGATCGATGCACTCCAAATTTGAATATCTTCTAAGTCTCTTTAAAGACATAAATTTACGAATATATAGGCTTATATTTTTATAAAATAGTAAGAGCAAGTAAAAAATATATAATATTAAAAAAATTACAAAATTTAAAAAACTTAAAGATCGGCCCTTAACGCGGGTTCGAATCCCGCGAGTGTCTCATTTTTTTCTAATTTGGAAATCTTAAAATTGAATTTGAAATTTTCAGAGAAAATTCTTATCATTACGTATTTTTCGTAATGATTTTATTTGAATAAAAATACATCCCAGGAAAATTCGATTTATTAGAAGATTTTAAAAAAATCTCCAACAAGACGGAGTTTCACAGCTCGTGCTCCATGCATAAGAGCAAGAGATAATGCCTCATCTCAATTAGCCTGATGGAAACGCATCGATCGAGTACGCTATGCACATTATCCATTGCTTTTATGCATTAGAACATCAAATTTCAATTCTGAATTTTACGTAATACGGGCTGAGACTTCGTTCTTGTAGACCCCCCCCCCCTTTTTTCCTTCCTTAAAGACTTAATTTAATTTTTTTTAAAGAGAATTCAATTTTTTATTTTCAGACACTCTAAATGAGATTTCCCCTCGTCTAAAACTACCAAGGAGGGGGAGGGGGTTCTATATACATTGAAAAAAGCCCCCATGAAAATCCGTCAAGTAGTTTGAAAGTACACGTAGAGAAACAAAAAAAAAATAATTAAATCTCAAAATTATTATTCTATAATTAATCAAATATATTAAATTTGATCATTCGTGGGTTTTAAGATCCTCCATAATTAAAGACGATGGATGGATCGATCGAAAAATCTCTCACGTCGTCCCAATTGAAGGGAAGCTTTATGTTGCCCCGGGAGCTAAAGAAAAAAGGAATACAAGATAGAGAGGCAGGGGCAGCCACATACATCTAATCTGCATGTATTGTGCCACTATCAATATTAAACCCAGGACCGAAACGTGCCTCTCGGCTACTCCTAACAGCAATCATATAAGAAAAATGATGTGAATGCCAAAACACAAATTAATAAACTTGTAAATAGAAAAGTGTCTTATGGACCAGAGAGTTAATAATTACGACCATTAGAGCTAATTTGATTATTTCCTGATAAGGAGGCAACAGCAAGGAATGCTTTTGGATGCCTGGAGTGCAAAGGCCATGAGAATTGGGTGAGCACAAACAACAATCACATCACATGGTCACATATTTGTTCTTGATCTTGAAGAACTCTACTTACGAAAGCCCGCATGGTCCGTCCTCTGCTCCCAATGTTCTGGATCGAATCTCGCGAGGCTCCTCGACTTTTATAGGCGGCGCTGGAGGTGGAGAGCGAGCGACTCTTCGTTCTTTCTTTCTTTCTTTCTTTAGTCCCGCCTCAACGAACGAGGCTTCAGATCGCACTTGCATGCTCGTTATATAACCCACCCGACCCATCTTGAAAAACTTTCACAACTGCCCTGAATCCACATATACATACACACACACACACGCCTCTTTTTGCTCCTGCTGCTGCTGATGATCCTGATGGATAGGCACCTCCCGAAATAAAGGGATCATTATCCGAGCCCTGGACCTTGGCCGCATCGCCATCCATTGGGAAATTAGAAGGGTCCCTGCCTGCTCTGTTGCAGAAACTAATTGGACCACTCTCTGCTTGCTTGCTCTGAGAAGAGCTAGAAAAAACTTCAACTAGCTGCAGGTTTGTCCAAAATAAAATCGTTTGTTTAGTTTAATATATTACGCATTGTTTACTTTTGCCTTAATAGTAATTATATATATTTATATATATATAAATTTCTACATCTCTTGAATTTTAGGTAAGTGGCGTTTAAGTCTCTTTGAATTTAATTGTTTTTTATTTTTTAAATTTATTCTTCGCTATATTTATTTTAATTTAGAGATATATATAAAATTAATTTAAATTAAATCGTACTACATTTCACTTTATTTATAGTTTAATAATTTTTTTCCCTTAACAATTAATAATATATCTATTTTCTACATCTCATGAATTTTGTGTATTTGACGTTTGAGTCTCTTTGAATTTAATTGTAGTTTAATTATTTATTCTTTTTATAACCTTATCTCCATTATTATTATTATTATTAATTTAATTAATAATGCATTTATTAAATATATATATTTTTTTAAAGTCTTTTTCGGCATCTGAGACCATTTAGACTCCGTCCTTATTTATTGGTATTAATTGGTAGCCAATATTATATAAATAAAATTTTGGCTCTCAGGACGGAAAGCGAACCACTGACCTTTGATATGTGAAGCTCTGCATCAAGGAACAGGGTGATCCAATTAAATTTATTTTAATAATAATAATGAGCTGGGGGGCCTGGCTGGCGAGAAGAACAACAGCCACCAAGATCTATGTTGTCAAGCAAGGCCAAGCATCGAAATGTATTTATTTACGTCTATATACAAATATTGTAAACTCTAAATGGCTTTAGCTGCCAAAAAGAGTATAAATGAAATTAAAAAAAAAAAAATAATGAAATTTTATCTGTCATATTGAATTGCATTCCAATTTCTTTTCAAATAATATTTTTATTTTATTTTGGCTT
>JAAAKE020098132.1:0-10544 GCA_010014785.2 Anisolabis maritima
AATATATATATATATATATATATATATATATATATATATATTTGTAGGAAATTTTAATTGAATTGTTTGCAATTAGATATGTTTTTTCTTCTATTGTATCACTTTAATAAGAACAATAAAAAAGATAGCCTGGTGATGACTGATGTAAATGAAATAATTCTGGAGATAATATTCAGGTCTTTATTTTAGAACGTTCGATTTTTCTAAAATAAAGACCTGAAAATTATGTCCAGAATTATTTCATTTACATCAAAAATACTATTAATAAAATTATTAATAGTATTTTAATTTATTTCAAAAGGCAAGGAAGATGCGCCAATTTCCCGCACTTTTTAATCTTCGCTAGCCATATCCTCTGAGAATATAAGATGGGAGTCTGTCGAGTATGCAAGTCATGTCATGATTTTCATTGTTATGTTATCTTTTTGGTAAATAGATTTTTAAAAATTCCGTACCCCTTGATAGTGGCAGAGATCTCGCATCAGGTACGAAATGACAAAAATTTGTTTATATTATATTGGCTTATAATTAATATAAATAAATAAGGACTGAGTCTAAGAGTGCTCAGATGCCGAAAATGACTAAAAGATTTTTTTTAACTCAAAGAGATATAAAATTTCAGTTTTTCTCTCTAAGATGACGTTTATTTATTATCTTATACCCAAATTTTTTTTATTTACTTTTTTTGTAGAATAAATTTGCTCCCACTCAACAGATTGTTATGAAATTGTTATGGGATTGTTATGATGCAAGCTAAAGACAAACGTCTTAATTATTTTCACTCAGTTTCAAAAGATATGGTCCTGTGGATGATGAGAAAATCGTGGTGATCTATAAATATTAGGGGCCTTTTTTACCGCCCCCTGGAGACCGATTCGTTTCAAATTGTAAGACCTTTTTAGGCACTTCTAGGGCTATAAAGTTCTTAAGTAGCATCCATTTCTTATGAGTGGTCCCAGTGATAGAAGTCAAAATAAAAGCTACACAAATATACATACATACACATAGAGATTTTTTTCCATTTTTTTGGATTCTTTTGATTAAAAACAAAGATATTTTTAAAAACTCAGACGTTAAATGTTTCATGATTATAATACTTTCCCCTTACTATTATATATATTAGTGCGGGAAACTAATAGCTGCCGAAAAAGAGATTGGTTTGTGAAAGAAGAAAATTTACTTACCGCTTCGGATGACCTGTGAAAGTCTAATTTACTGACTTCTTTCTCTTTTTATTTGAAGTAATATCGGTGAATATGGCTTTATTTGAACGATAGGCCGGTTTAAAAACTCTCTGTGAAAAGGTACGTTACCCTCTCATTCGATCTACTCTGCACGCTTCAATTTTTTTCGACGACCCTTTATGTTTTTTTTTCATTATTTATCATTTTAATTTTATAAGATTATATATCAAATATAATTTCACTTATCGCTATATGATATGTTTCTTATAAGTAATTCTGATTTTAATTTTTATTTAAATTGTGTTTTTTATTCAGAAAATGCCAAAATATTGAGCTTTTAATCTGGAACACCACTAGAATTTTCAATATAGATTAGAATGAAGTTTGATGAAATTTCATATAGAGCTTCAGACAAAAATATCATAATTTGGTGTAGATCCACCTAAAAAAAATTAACAGTTCACTGAAAACGCTAAATCGGGGGCCGAAATAGATAAAAATGACTCATTTAGATGGATCCAAAGTTTATTTTAAGGAATTTTTTTTTGGGTCTGAAGCTTAAATATGAAATTTCATAAAAATTTACCGATTACCCGTCTCCATATTTTGCCCAACGGTTAGAACGACCGTCTAAAAGAAGAGCAAGTCTACTATACTATATCTATTTTCTTGAGTGCGAAGCAAAAAAAAAAACATTAATTTTTAATTTTTCATATATGTTCCTGTCGCATTTGGGCAAATAAATACAGGACTCAAATAAAATACCAGTCACTTTTTTATCTCCTTTTTTTTTTATAATTAGATGACCAATTTTTTCTTACTATTGTTTTGAGGGAGTTGTGCGCTTCGTTTCCGCGAGATCTGTATGGGCTAAAAAGGCCTAATCGGCCCTGCAACTAGGAATAATTTAATATTTTAATAATCATATAAAGCGATATGTTTAATTCAAAACAGATTTATTTGGTTTACAATTACATTACACTTTAAAAGAAACTCGATTCATTCACTCATCTGAAGTTTAATTAATCCTGTTTTATCCGCCAGAGGCCAGCAGTGTGCAGGTGAGCGGAACAGCAAATAACAGTCTCTCTCTAAATTTAATTTTGTATTTTCTAAAACAATTAAATAAACATATATCAACTTTTTTCTTATATATTTATGAAAATAAATATTCTTTTTTTTAATAATTCAAATTATTATTTTTATAACATAATTTAATGTAAACAATTTGATAGATTGTCTCAAGTAGCTTGAAAAAATAAATCTCAAATATAACAGCCAAGGTAGATTTATAGATAAGTTTTATGTAAATAAAATTAACATGAACATTCCAATAGTTAGAGCCCAATATGTCGTTAATAAATGCATATCTAAAAGAATTATTATAATATTATTGTTTGGTTATGTATTGTACGAATATTTTTTTTTGAAGTCTTAAGGCATTTAGTTTTCATTCTTAGTTATTTAACTTAATTGTAGCCAATATATATAATATAAATAAATTTTTATTGGGGAAGAAAACCATTGACCTTTGGTACGTGAGACGAGGCCTCTACTTCTGCTTCAAGGAGCAGATTGTAATAATATTCTGTATCAAAATATTGGTTGTCCATCATTCTGACGAGGCTTGATTAAGCCACCCTTTTAAAGCCCATTTTTAAAATAAATTAATACAGCCGGTTCTCTTATAGCGAAAATTCCATTCTATTCCATTGTATTTTATGCTTTAAATTTCAAACAAATTTTTATAAAATTTAAACGTTATTTGTTTCACGTTTTTTTTTGGCATTTGAGGCTATTTAAACTCTCTCCTTATTTATTTATAATTGGTAGCTAATAATTTGTTCCACCTATCTATTTAAAAAAATATTAATATTGTATCGTGAATTCCTCCTTTGAATCAAGTGTGCCCATATACAATATACCTCTATATTGTGCATGCAACTCTCGCGCTCGGGTATTTTTTTATTTTTTAGTCGACTGCAACGGTCCATGGCTTTGTTTCCACTCGAAAAGCCTCATGTTAATTCAATAAGAGAGCCTCCTAGATCATTGTTTCGACTTCACGGAATCCTGGACCCGGGCAGTTATAAATCGGCGCTGACAGTGCTCTGTGGTGGGGGTGGACGTTGCCCTACGGCTTCGCCACAATAATAAATATGACTGAAAACATTCCCATTCTATTTGCTAGCCGTCCCTCTTCATGATTGAACTCCACTTTACTCACCCGCACTCCATTTGTTTGTTTTTATTTATACTATTGTTTTTAATAATTAAAAAAAACTTTTGTTGATATTTTGAAATAAAATTTTAAGGATGGTCCCTAATAAATAATTAAATTTTCTGCTGTGCTCCTCTCCTCCTCCTAGTAGGAAAGCCCCTCGGGGAACCCCCTCTTCTTCTTTATTTGATTTGCTTAATCTTTTTGATAGTTAATACATGCCGATACTGATAGTATATTTTTTTTCCAAATATTTATTATATATTCTGTACGGTATATGAAAATAATATATAAATAACATCTTTAGAAGATTTATTTTTTTTTTACGATTTTAACGGTGTCTCATTACAAAATGGTAAAAAAAATATGAGATAAATAATCAGGTACAATAATTTTTTTTTAAATCTTGAAAACATATGCTTTAAACCATTTATAGATAAAAATGAAAAATAAACTATTTCTTATCAACGAACGAACGAATAATAAGTAATTTGTATTAACATCAACACAGTGATATAATTAATTTCCATATTTGTATATTTAAAAAAAAATGTATATTTTTAAAATTTGAATTAAAAAAAAAAAAAATCCAGAAATTTATGAACAACAAATTATATGAAAATTCATTAGCAAAATTGAATAGGAATAAGCCTTTTAAGCAAAATTTACTTTTTTTTTTAATATATTATAATTAAAAATGTTTGTTTAATATTGAATATTAATCGTCTTTGACGCATATCATCATTCAAACAAACAAACAAAGAATATACATAATTATGTTTAGGGTGGAGGTGGAGTCACTAGTACATACTCTACGAATTGTTAAACTTCTCATGGTGAGGGAAGAGGGCGAAAGATTAATGGGACAACTCTCTTGTTGATAAATTTAACACTTGAATTTTACCGTGAAAATTTTAAATTTTTTGGAAATGTCCAAAAAAAATGTCCACTAACTTTGAAAATGTATCTAGGTCATTTTGAAAAAGTATATATTTTTGAAATTATATCATTAGTTGTGTTGTCATTGTTGTCTGTGAAACTTAAAAAGCCAAGGGATGCGTTTAGGGTCTTCTTCCAATAAAAATTTATTTAAACTAATTGGATATAAATTTTTATAATTGCATTGAAAATAAACTATATTAGAATTAGATAATTCTTTTTCAAGTTCTATTTTTGATTCATACGATTCAAATATAAATATTCAAATAGATTATGAAAAGTCAAATTATTATTTTTAAAATTAATAACTTTCAGGGACCTGGGGTCACGTGATCCACCAATCCAAAATTATTTTATTAAATATATTAGATTTGTTTAAATAGTCTAAAAGGCTGAAGGACAAAAAAAATTTCTAAATTATCATTTGCAATTTTAAATTTTAATCTGTTTATTTTTTCTTCGGTTTTATGTAGCTGTAACCAACGATTAAACAATGGAGAGAGTGCGCTGGGTTGGAATCCCAGTTTGAGCGAATGTATAATAAATAAAAATAATATTTAAAAAAAATATTAACCGATTAATCGACATTTATTATTTATTTGGGTTTTAATTTTATTCTGCTGGTTAGTAATCTGTGCATTTATAATAATAAGAAGAAAAACATGTTAGCAAAATATCCAAATAATTGTAGTCTTAATATTTCTTTCAAAATCTTTCTCTATTGACTTTTTGCCTGGCCGTCGGATATGGAAGCTCCTCTAACGAACGCTTCTTAAAATCCGAATTAAATTTCCTTTCACATTTTTACTTCTTTAATCCTGTCATAAGTAATTGGAAAAAAGTATTGTTATCAAAATACAAATAATACAAAGTGAGATATTATATTTTATATCAATTAATAGATTATATTTTTTTAAAATTTATTTTGCCCATTTAGCCATCGGCCATTGAGCTAAATCCTACTAAAAATAAAAATATTTTTTTTGTATAAATATTTTATTCTTTTCAAATGTTTTGGTTTTTTTTTTTCTTGTCATTATCCTGGGTATTACAAAATTTAGAACCAGAAGACTCCGTCTGAAACCTCATCGTAAAATATAACGAAATATTATTAAAATGATAGAAAACTAAATAGGTAAATTATCAAAGATTGTATTTTGTGTGAAGGACCGCCGAGAGAGGTAGGCGTACTGCCTACTCCCAAACAGGGAAGTGAAAAAGGGACAGATAGACGAACTCGTGAAAAAAAAACATATTTATTATTAAAGCATTCACCTTCTGGTATCCTAGGAGACTCTCGGCGGCCCCGTGTGGTTATTTAGGATTAAATATTTTTCTGAAGAAAGGAATGAATCATTCGAGGAAAAATTACAGTGAACAATTAATATATTATTTTTCTATTTAATAATAAATATCTGAATAGAATTTTGTTTACATCACATTCGAATATTTTTTTAATTTTTTCAATCGAATCCTGAAGGTATTTTTTAATTTAACTTAAAAAAAAGAAAAGAAAAAAAAATTTTACTTTACTTTCTTCTTCACCATATTTCTTATCACCATCCTGAAGAAAGCACGAATCAAACCGAAACACATTTAGATAAATACAATTTTATATATAATAAGATTTTAATTATTTCCTGAAGAAGGCACAGTTTGATACCGAAACGTCATCACCTCGAAAGAATACAATGTATAATTATTTCCACACTAGAAATGTTTTTCTTACAACGTCAAGAGAGAGAGGGGCTAGAGGGGCGGAGAGGGGCACCAGGTGCATGTAAAGCAATGCACTGTCACTAAGGTCACTAGCACTAGGTGCACTGACTACCAGAGACCGTCTCGGTCTCCGTCCTGACGCAGACTCATGAGCCTCTAAATTCCCTTCGCCGTCTTGCCCCACTGTTCCCGTATGGTAAACAGCCTATTTACGGATACAAATGAAAACAGCGATTCGCCGTACTTATAATATCAATGCTGGGGCCACCTTCGGAGAGAGCTGGCTCCCCTTCGCTTCTTCATTCAATGAATGAATGAATGAATGAATGAATGAATGATTTAGTATATATGTACATAATTTGAGGCCGATATCTCGCTCGCTCCTCGCTCTCCGTCGTTTCCACCATGCCTCATCCATACGAAATAGCCATATTAACTTGATAATTAGCTCGCTGGTTATCCGAATTGCAGATGAGCTAGTCTGTCTCCCTTCCTGATGTGAAAATAAAATAGTAAGCCAGGGAAAAAATGGTAGCCTCTCGCTTTTCACTGTCTCGCTTCCACCTCGTCTTTATGTATAAGTCTCCCTCCCTCTACGCGATGTCTCTCACTCCCGTTTGTGACTTACATATAAAATTGCGAAGTAGCGATAGTAGGTTCCCATTCTTATGTTGGACCACAGACAAGAGCACAAGCTGATCTTAAGAGAGGTCTTCAGCTTTCTGTGACGATCTTTTACAAAATGGCGTCTGCAATTGCTGCAGAATGTTGCGCGCGCATTTCCCCTCCCACTCGTGCGTGCCCCCACGTGATAGTGTGTGGGTGTGTGTTTAGTGTGTGACAAGTGCAGTGACATCAATGGCGTCCCAGATGCATCCATGGTTGGTTGATTTCTTTTATATTTTAGGACAATATAAATAATAATAAAAAAAATGACTTTAGATTAAATTAGATTAAAATTCCAAATAACATTTCGACAATAATTGGCACTTTCTTCGAGTCAAGTTATTTTTCAAATGTTCTGAAGAAGTCATGAATAAGTGTCGAAACGTTATATAAAATATAATTATTAGTTAATAATTATTTAATAAACTGTTTTTAAGAAGAAAAAAAATTTATACATATATGTGAATAATAAATAATTTTTTTTTAATTTTTAAGTCATTTTTGGCTGGTGAGGTTATTATGGCTATATAAATATACAATTTTATATTAAACAAAATTAGTCGATCGATGGGTTCAACAGTCTTGTTGATCGGGGCCGAGGTTCAGGTTCTCTATGCCTCCCAAAAATTGTTTATCCGTGCCAAAAATACGGGTAATAATTAAAATTTTAAAATAAATTGATAAATATGTGGTGCAGCCCTGGATCCCGGACAAGCTGACACTCCATTCTTTTTATATAAATTTGGAGTGTCACGTAAAGAGGATAAAAAATTATTATTATTTTAATTTAAAATTTTCACTTAAATCTTGAGGCAATTCAATAAATTTTGTAAATTCTCGAGTTTCTTTTCGATATATGACATTTTTTTGATGATTAAATTTCATCAACCTTTAAAATGTCCCGTCCATTGTAGATTCAATAAATAATATTTTTTGATTTTTGTTGCGCTGAAGATGTTAAGATTTGAAACAAGAGCAGACCATACTCTTGTTTGTTATATTAATATTCAATTGTTTTGGTTAAGGCCCATTTCATTCAATACCAATATGGTTACGGCAGCCAAGTGTCCGTCGGCATGTCTCTCAACCGCACGATGACAACTCGCTCCGCTTTTTCTCTTTCTTTCTTGGTAAACTCGTTGTGTCCACCATTGTTTAAATTTTTGAACTAAGCCCAGGAATTTTGCTTGCTCTCCTGGACTGACGTGTTGCACACACAACACGAAATGCTCTATTTATGTATGAGAGGAGAGAATATTTCTTGCCAGACAAACAGACAATTGGCAACTCCAGAGAACATAACTCCGGCTGTTCGTCCCTTTTTCTGCTTATATCGTTCACTCTTAAATTCCAATTTGGAGAAAATATTTGCCAATTGAAAAAAAAAAAATGAAATATTTATTTATTTTAAAAACAAGTTAAATATTTGAGTTTTTTTTTTTAAGATAAAATTAGTGTTACTTAGTATCTTCACCTTACTTTTATTATTATTTTTCATCCATAAAAATTTTTCTTTATTTGGTTAAAATATTGTCTACTCCATTTCTCCGTAGCCGTCCGAGGCACATACATAAAAATTATTGTGAACATAAAACTATTGTCAAAAATAAATAATATAAGTTAACACTTAAATTTATAAGTCATAAGTTGTTTTTTTTTTAGTCTCTTCGGCATCTGAGGCCATATAGTCGTTTAAACGATGCAAGTATATATTATAATACGATACTTATTATTAATTGGTATTCAATTGATTTAAGTAAATGTTCATCGGACTGACTGGGATCCGAACTCACACCCCTTGGCTTTGAAGGTTATCAACATTGACAATAAGTTAAATATATCAAATAAAAACATAAATAAATGGAATTTCTTTGTTTTTTTTTTTTTTTTATTTTTGCTTGTGGTGTGTAGTGGAGGATATTGAGAATGGTTTAGGTATGCTGAGGTTGAGAAAATGGAGGAGAGAGATGAAAAGGCTCTCCCTTCCAAAATTAAACATCGGGAGCGATGATTGGGTTTGGCCCGTGTCAACAGTGCACGATGCACCAAGGGACTAAAAGGGCAATGATTTTTTTTGTTGGATTTGAGGGTTTTTATGCCTCTACTAGGTTTGATGATTGATATGTGCACAAATCAAAGGTAGGGCAGCCAATAATCCTAGTATATTAAAAGTATATTATTCAAAGTTACTTTTTTAAGAAAAGAAAAGAAATTTTTGCTTTTATTTCTTTATCTATAATTTATATACTATTTCATGTTTTCCTTTCCACCTTTATATAAAAATAATTATATTTAAAAATAAATATATATATATATATATATATATATATAAAAATAAATATTTAGTTTAATACCAATGCTATAAAAGCAGATGTTTAAAATTATATTAATATTTTTTCCTTAAAATATTGTAATTTTATTCCATTTTCAAATTAACCACGTTTTCCTATTTACACTTCATATTCCATTTTTTTTTTTTTTTTTTTTTATTAAGGAAAAAAATCCCTTTGTGATTGTTTTTTAAAATTAATTTTTCCCTTCTTCTTCCTCTTTTTGAGTTTATAAGTTTATATACAGATTCAATATACTTCTAATTAATCTTTCGTAGAATATACAAAAAAGAAAAAAAGAAAGTTTATATTAAAAAAATTCAAAATCAATTAAATTATACAGATTTCTTAGGTTGGTGGAGTAATAAATTAAGTTTTTGCCCGGAGATGGCTTTAAGATTTAATTAATGGCTTACTCTTCCCCTCCCCATCTCTCTCTCTCTCTCTCTCTCTCGCTCTCTTTCTCTCTTTTTGGTTTCCTACCAACTTTTTTTTAAACCGCCAAGTCTGTTAAAAGAAAAATTGCTTTACCCTAAAGCAGAGGGATGGAGGGTGGATAAAACATATTCTATTAAAAATTAAAAAAAAAAAAAAAATATGTTGATTCTATAAATTTTTTTAAATATCCATGAAATAATAAAATTAATCGATTATGACTTTTTGCATCTAAATGGCAGGGATACTTCTGTTCTAGAGATGGATGTTAGACCCTTTAAAATTTTGAATTTTAATACGAGTTTAATAAGAAGATAACAAATGATATTGATAAGGAGTGGTCTGTTTGTGGTGATAAGGTAACTTAGCACTTGGTAATGGTGGAGTTCAACAGACCATGGAGAAAGAAAATGAGAGAGGCTCTTAATTAGCACCTGATGTGTCTGTTTGTTTGTTTATTGTGTGCAGTCAATGCAAACATCATTTCTAGGAGATTAATATTTATATATAATATCGCCAAGTTAATTAGAAAAAGAGGGGTGGAAGTTATTGTATCACGCAGGCCTTTATTATATTATTTAATGAAAAGACAAACAGTCAAAATAAAAAATTAATTAAACTGTCTTTTATAGCTTCTCAGCAAATTTTTGGTCATCTGCTACTAATAATTAAAATATATTTCCTATTTTACTTAAATATTTGAAAATAAAAATACTTCAAAGAAGTTAGAAAATATTGCTAAATAATTAAAAAATAACAACAAATATACAATTACCTTCCTATATTTTTTTATAATTTTTAACGACCACGAATTACCCACAAATGAAGACTGACTGTAAATCTATTTCTTTAGTATTGGAGAAGCAGAGGTGTGGTGAAGGGTGACAGTCCACCGACCAATCAGAGCCCTAAAGTATTCGTCAATACCAAAACATTAAGACTGGACTGCATTCCATACCCCCCCCCCCCCCCCCCCCCCCCCCCACCCCACAAACTAAAAAAAAGAAAAAAAAAAAATACATAGAATTAAAAAAAAAAAAAAAAAAAAAA
>JAAAKE020098132.1:10554-40135 GCA_010014785.2 Anisolabis maritima
AATGCACACACTCAAAACATAAAACTTGGAGCTTTTTTCCCCCCCCCCCCCCCCCCCATTAGTTCTAAAGAAATTTTAAATGGAGTAAATAGAAATATAGCTTTATTAATAAAGAAATACATATTTAAAATAGAAAAATGTCGTTTCAGGAACTTTATTATCATTCAATTTCTCTATTGATAGTCCGAAGATATATTCCAGTTTTTTTCTTTCTCGCTAGATGGAAGTAAGCCATTAAGGCATCTCAGAGGGGCTCACCCCCCACCAACAGCAACAAACACTCTATAAGTATTTTTTAATTTCTATCGCATGTCGAGGCCAGCCTTATCATATTGATATAATAAAACACTCAGGGCAGAAAGGGGCGCTTTTTCTGCCAAGGCTTTTTCTATGAATTATTCAACGCTTGTTTAATTAACACCTGATCCAAGATACTTGGCCAAGAATTTACGGTCGCAACTCCACCCCAACTAAAACCAGAGAAAATGGCGCCGCCCGGTATTTTTGTAATTTTCTTGTAAGATAACGGAACACCGCCACAGAACCCTCTTGTCTTTATCATTTCTTTGTTGTTTTGCGCTATCTTATCTTTTTTCTCATCCTATATTACCATCTCTTTCAATCCATGGCGAAAATATATCCATTATCAGACACAAATGGTTAGGAGAACATTGTTAAAACGAAATTTATTTAATGAAGGAGTATTTGTACAATTTGATTTGCTAAATGCAGCATCAGCTGGTGTATTAATACTGTAAAAGAGCGAGAAGGTCATCCTAAAATTCTGATCTCTCAGAGATACAAATACTGTTTAATACCGATTAATTTGAAGTAGGTTTTTAAAACAATGCCCTATAAGATTCTACGAACCAATATAACATAGATATATATATTGTATTGTTTGAGCATAAGTGAAACTCCCGGGAGTTGAACCCGAGCTTTCATTTTCGCAACGGAAGGGCTACTTTTACACTAGAGCTCCCGGCATAATAAATATAATAATTATTTTTCATTTTTTGCCGTCTTTTTTAAATTGGCAGTATGGGACTATAATTAATTAAGGCAGTTCGGATTTATTGATAAAATAATTTAGCAATCTGGAAAAAATATATTTGAGAATTATTGTTTATGCTAGCTAGATTGTTGACGATATCATAAAAGATTTCATACCTGAAAACATTGTTTTTTTCCGCTAGTTAAATTATATACTTCTAGTAGGATTATTATTATTAATAAGTAAAACCCACAGAAAAGTACAACATTCGACCTATTTATTAATGGAGGGCTTAATTATATATTATTTCTCTTTTTTATAAAAGAGAATATACAATATATATTTAAGATATAAGAGACTAATTATAATAATTCAGAATATCTTAAATCAAAGAGAAAAAGCGAGAGAGAGAATTTAAAAAACAAGTTGGATTAATCAATAGAGAAATAAATTACATCGCTAGATTACAGTCAAGTAAGAAATAAAATTCCTCTAAGATTAATATACTCTGTATGATTCTAGGAACATGCAAACTATAACAAAATAAATTAGTGTTTAACTATGTCACTGTTTCTCAAACTGTGGGGCAGGCGGCCTTTTGGGCCGGTTGTTTAGACGCGGTAAACAAAAGCGAGAATAAAAAAAAGATCAAATAAATTTGCCTGAGGAAAAACCATATATAGATTCTGTGTAGATAATTAGTGAGAGAAAAAAAAAAATAAAAAACTTTGAACCTTGAACTAGAGACAATTTCAGGATCCAAAGCATTCCGACCTGTGCGATCAAATGCATTTAAAATAATTGGCAACCAATTAATTTAAGTAAATACAGAGAGATAACCGTTTATATCCATATGGCTTTTTGATGCGGAAAGACAAAAAAAAAGTTATTACAATTAAATTTTCAAATTTTTTACTAAATTTTTAAAATCAAAGAACCCATTGTTAAAATTCCAAGACAAAAAAAAAACGAGCAAACAAATATATAAATCTTTCTTGATATGAACGAGCAGAGGAGACCCAATCAACCCAGAAAAAACTGCCGAATCTCTCTCTTAAATAGGAGGTGAACGGGTGGGTGGCATCGAAAGAGAAAGAGGAGAGAAAAAAGGCGGTAGGGGGCGACCACCTGAAGTAGCCAACCGTCAGAATGACGGGCAGCCGTCACTCAAAGAGATTTATGGGCATCCAAATCAAATGCCAGGAACGCTCACAAACACACTCACACTCCTCTGCAGTATAATGTTGCCCAGCCAGTTGAATAGAACTGGATCTCTCTTAGATCAGATGCCAATTGGATCGGAAACCTAATAAAGGCACTTGAGGTGAGAAGTTTAAGAATAAAAAATTTTTGAGTGTGAAGGTGTGGAATGTCAAATAAAAGGCTAATTTTTTGGCAGAAGTAAATTGATTAACAGATGAATTAAGTCGGATATTTACAACAAACACTCTTGCTAAAAATAATAAATTTTCTGAAGGTGTTAGAAAAAAAAAAAAAAAAAATTAAAGAAGCAATAACTGATGCTCACCTTTGGTCATAAAAGAAGAGAAGAAAATTTTATTTTATAATTATTATATTTATATAATTTATATAATTATAATTGCATCCTTGTATGACCAATTGTTAGGGTAAGGCCAACATCACTTATACTTTTTTAATTTTTTTTTTTTGTAAACTTACCTTAAAAAATTTGATTATTTTTAGCTAATGAAGGAGTATTGTAAATATCCGACATTAATCACTAGCAAATCAATTTATTTCTGCCAAAAAATTGACTTTTTATTTGATTGGATACCAATTGATATAAATAAATATATTATATATTATTTAATGTCTATATGGCCTCAGATGTCGAAAGGACAAAAAAATGTTTATTTCTATAAATATTGACCAAAAGCAGAAATAAAAGCTTAAAAGATTGGTTATGGACCAATTTTAGCCTTTTAATTGACTTTAAAAGAATAATATAGCTCTAATAGTAATACTGTATTATACATATTTTTAACTTTTATTTAACATAACAACTATCTTGTTCTCCTTCCATTTCACAAACGTGATAATCAATTGAATATTGTTCTTCAATAAATTTTTCCCATTGTTTCTTCCAAATTTTCATTAACTGCTCTTTCTCGTCTTCTCTTAAACCAGAATATCTACAAATATACAAAAGAATAAATTTTTAATGTTTATAAAAAGCTGACAAGCAGAAATAAAAACTTAGAATATTGTTTTCGATGTATGAAAAAAAAAAAACAGCAGTTTAATTTCTCCATTTTTATTAATCAAATATTTCGTCGCACATGACATGCATCATCAATGCGGTTAGGATAATGGAGGTGGGCTTTCTTCGAACGCCAGGCCGCCAGTCATAACATCTTTATATGCACCGAATGCCCATACCATATTATAAACTTTGGACACCTCTGTTACCCTAACCGCAGTTATGATGATGCATGTCATGTGCTTCAAAATGTTTGCGCAATAAAGGTTGTATGGTGGAGCAATTAAACTCCTTGTTTTTTCTTCAAACTTCAATAATCTATACATTCAATAATCTTCTAGTTAAATTTAGAAGAAGAGGTCTCATCTTGTCAATATATGACATAATTTTTGACTTACATGATAGAGTTTTTAGCAAGCATCTTGAGAAGGTTGAGATCATCGCGATAGGAGGCGAATCCAATGAAGGCTTCATACCAATCAAAGGTAACTCCTTTGGAGGCAAAGAAACTCGGATCATCAGAAGAAATAACTACCGGATGATTACGGGCCAGCAACTCACCTCCCGGGTGGTTTCGTAGATCCCGGATAAGACCCAACACCTAAATATCATTTCGAAAATAGACATTCATCCATAATTAAAAATACCCGTATTTATTAAAGCATTTAAAATAACATGACAAGATTTTAATTTCTTGTGAATAAATCCAAGAATAGTTTGAAACTTAAATTGCATTTATTAGAATTTAGTATATTTAGTATAAAATATTTTTAGTAATACCTGATTAGAAACTGGATTAAGTTCAACAGCGATTCCTTTCTTTTTAGCAATTTTCATGACTTGAGGATGTTTTGTAATGGCAAATCCATGTCCGATTCGTTTAGTATCTAATAAAACAGCATCGAACAAATTCTCAGAAGTCAATCCATTCCAGTCAGTTTCACCAGCATGAAAGAAATATTGAACATCATTTTTATGCTCCAATAAAGTTGGCAAATATTCTGTTAGTCGACGACCAGGATCCTCTTGTCCGACAAAATCGAATCCTATGACGAGATCGGGAAAGAGTTTCTGCAGTTGGACACATACTTCCAAATAGTCATGGGCTACCTCTAAGGTGGCATCTTCTCCTCGAACTAAATTGTAGATGATACGAACTCCATACCAATCAGGATGAGTTTCTTTGAACTGTGCTATCACTTTGCGATAAATTTCTAAAATTTCAATTTCACTTAGTTGACTTCCATCATCTCTATAAACCTGAAAATAGAGAATTTATTATTAAGAAGTAAAGATCTAGGGCACAATTACAAAATAATAAGACATGGAAAGGAAAAAAAACATTTTTTTTTTAAATAAAGTTGGACTTATTTTTTATTTCACATTCTAATTATTTAATTTTTCTTCATTCACTTTTCAAACCTATTAAAATTTTTGAATAATTTTTCTTTTCTTTTTTTCTTCGGCGTCTTTTAAGTTTTTTAATCAAATCAAAAAAACATCAAAATTCTGTCTGTTTGATTTGATTTCTTTATGATTCTTACCTCATTTAGAAGACTTCTTAATTCTAAATAGATAATATTATCTTCATAAAATTCTTCAAAAACTCTCAATAAATAATCCGGGAAAATATCTTCATGACCTATTAAGCCGCTGACTGTGTCAAACATCGCCCAAAACATTTTCCAAACTGAATTTAAATCTGGATAAACTTCTGAAAAATGAATTTTGAACTTAAATAATTTTATAGTTTAAATAATTATTATTTCATAATTATTGTTTTAATTAATTGAGAATCTAAATCTGTATAATAATCGTAAAAGTTTCTGCCTATTTTTAACGCAAAATGCATACGCATTTTTCCACCATTAAGAGAGTTCAGCAGGAAACGAAATAAATGGTAGGCTGATGGTAGAAGATCTGGACAATACGGTGGATGCATCAAAACTTTCCAACCAAGCTTTCTCAATGTTTGACGAGTCGTCAAATATGTATGTATCTGGCGATGCCATATTGGAACACAAGTCTTTTTCTATTGATTAATTCCAGCTGCTTTCTTTCAATTGCCTGCTATAATTTGATTAATCGTTGACAGTAGAGATAATAATCATTCGTTTGACAGAAGTTTTAGCACTTTATTCCTTTCTAATTCCACTAAACACAGAGCATCACCGCCTTTGGAGTCAATCCTGGATTTGCCACTACCGGTTTTATTCTGATTTGATATTTTTCGCACTTGGTTCATTTTTCATCAGAAGTTTTAAAAATGGATCAATTTCATTTTGTTTCAAGAGTGATTTGTAGATAGGAAAGGCGCACATTTGAGACTAAATTTTCCATTTTAGGCCTACAATGTTGAAATCGTTCATAATATTCTAAGAAAATCTCTGTTTTTCTGAAATATTTATTTGCCTATACATTTGTTTAAGATCAGCTGTAATGACAAATTTAAATTTCTAAAACGTGTTAAAAGTTACCTTGCATCCTGTTGGAGTGCAGGTCCTGGTAGTAAGATATCATTTAAAGATATGCCATTTGATGTAGAGCATCAAAAACAACTCTTAGTTTGGTAGTAAGCTAGTTGATTTTAAAATTGGGTGATGAGGAAGGTAATAATGAGGAATTTTGAAGCCCTCTTTTTATCGATTCGAGATGGTCAAATTTCCAGAATAAAATCGTAAGAACCTTTCAAGTGCGGTTCTTTCTGATACCATAAACTGAACAAATTTTTTAGCCGCTCTTTCCTTTTTTGAAATAGAATTTCAAATGTGTCAAATTTCTTCCTTATTTTCACTCATTTTGAAAACAGAATGATTTTTGACTGAATAAACAAATTGGAACCGTTTTTTTTCTAAAATGATTGATGAAATTCCACCTTACAGATGCTAGAATAACCAGATGCGATTTATATGAAAAGAAATATATGACGTTAAAACCATCTATCGGCAAAATCGGCAGAAACTTTTTCAACTACCCATTATATTAAGTGATTATATTGATAAGCGTTGCCTGAGTTTGGGTTATAATTATTATAATACAATTTTTATTTAAAATTATTGAATGAAAGATATTCTAACTAGTCCTTCAAATAAAATACTTTCAATTTTTTTTTATTCCTGTTAAACATAGTTATTATTTTTTTTTTTATTGAATGGGTTTAAATAATAAATGATTATAAGTCATATTTGTTTTGAAATAAGTACTCAAAGTTTAATTATTGGCTTCCTTTGCAATATTTTTTGGTCAGAAACAAAAATTCAATGCCCTAGGGTCCGGAAGAGTTAGAAATTAATTAAGTGAGTAACCTTGTTGAGACAGAGAAATAAATCTCAATAATAAATTAGTGATAATCAAGTTATTATCAAGCAAATGATTATTATTACTTGAATAATCTTATTATCTCTCCATGGAAGGAAGAGAGATTTATTGATAAATTAAATAATAATATTTCAAAACTTAAATCTTTTTGTTTAAAACTATCAATTACAGCTTGATTTTTGAATAAAGATAAAAGAAGAGAGAAGAAAAAATTTAAATAATTCTTTTTTAATGATTTTCGTCCGTGTATTAAAAGCACCGACCATGTGGCCTGTCCGTTTCGAGTGTAAGCTGTGAGTAGAAGAGAATATCAAGACCAGGATCTGTTTTGCGAGATTCACTTGCTAGGTGCCAACGACACTCGTCGAAGTTGGTCGCGTGGAACCGGAAAAGAACTCGACCATCGGAGTCTCTTCGACACCAAAAGAGGTCCGGTCGGTATGTCAAATTAGATACGAGCCATTTAGTTGAGACCAATGAGGGGTCATGGATGTGCAAGGCTCCTCCTGAAATAAATAAAGATTTTATGCGCTTATATTTTCTTTCTTATAAATTTCTAATTTTTATTAAAATTTGAAGGAGATGCTAAAAACCTAATCTATATATGAAATAGATCAATATGAAGATTGAAATGAAAATATTGCTTGCAGTCGCAAAAGAACTTTTCACGCGAAAAATGGCCAATTTATTAACTTAAATTAATGGATAATAATTAATTAATTTTATCGTAGTAAATGCCAATATGAAAAATGATATAATTTTTTTTCCTTTAAATTTATTATTTATAGTATAGATCGTAGTTCAAAGAAAATGTTTATCCTAAGACATTTTCTATATCACGGTTTTTTTTCAGTCTTTTAGTCATCTGAGTACATAAAGATCTCTCTCCATATTTATTTAAAATAATTGGTGATCAATTCAATTTAAGTAAATTGGGATGGGAAGCGAACTAAACCTGCTCTAAGGGAGAGAGGCAAAAGTATAGTAGATTTACATATTAAGAAATTTGCTATATTTACTTTTTATAAATAGATTCTCTTAGGGTGAAGGAGACCGCACTAAGAACAAATAATAGAAAGTGAGTCGAAAATATTTAAGAAACCAAAACTTCTCCATTTTCTCTTTTCATTATTCGGCAAGAATATTTTAAGAGAATCAAATCGATTTGATTACCTTTAGGCAAAGCTTTTAATAGTCTAAATATCGGCGTTTCTTGAATGCTCCTATAAGCATTGAAGAAATGAATCGACGGCAAAAATGGATCACGTTCATATTCATCTCGTTTCATCTCCATCAAGCGAACATTTACTGCTCTTTCACGTTCATCTAAATCACTTCCTTTGGTTTTTTCATCATCACTTAAGAGCAATCTTTCCCGGATCTTCCAATAAGACTCCTCATCTAGAACCGATCCCGAAATATATAAAACCGAAACGAGAATCAAAAACAAACAGAATCGCTTCATGGCTGTCGATTAAATGAGAAGATATTATAATCGCATTTAAATCTTATATATCTTTGTAATCGGCCACTGATAACTATATTATGTAAACTCATCTCATAAAAAGTAGATTTGTTAATTATAGATATTACAATTAAAAAAATTTATTTTCGTTCAGTATTTCTTTAATCAAGTAATTTAATTGCAATTAACATTACTAATTATCTTACTTATTGACAATAATAATTATTCAAATATCATTTTAGTTATTCTTAATTATAACATTGAGAGATAGTAGGTGACATTCTCTCGAGTAATAATAAAATAAATCGAGTAGCATTTGTTTATTTTAAAATAATTCCTAATTATAATCGATTAAAAAAGGGCTTATAATACATTATTTAGATAAGATTTTTTTTAAGTCTTTTCGTCATCTGAGGTCATTTAACAATTTTAATATTATATTTATTACGATATATGTAATCCAGGCATATTTATTTTGATCAATTGGTAGCCAAGTGATTTAAATAAATATTCTGGGATCCGAACCCAGAACCTTTGGCTTTTCGGGGGGGGGGGGGAATAAGATTTTATATAATGTTAGCCCCATTTATTAATTTTTAGAATGTTTAATTTTTGATTTTTTTTTTTTTTTTGTAAAAAATAAACCATATTTTATCAACAAAAAGCTAAGCAACTTTGAAATCTGAGGGGTGGGCCAATTATTTCCCCTTGACTACTCCCCCTGCAAAAATAAATCTTCAAAAAGTAATTGCGAGAGAAATTTATATTGGAATCACTTTGCTTTGTTATTACCAGGTGTGATATTTTTTTAACTTTTTGGGCGTCTAAGGCCATTTAGACTCCATCCTTATTGATTTACATTAATTGGTAGCCAATATAATATAATATATATAATAAATTGTTGTCACTCAGGACGGAGAGCGAATCACTGGCTTTCGGTATGTGAAGCGAGACCTCGGCACCAAGGAATAGAGCTGATTTGTTGATATTGTGTATATTTAAAACCTTGAAAGGCTAAATATGTACTCTTCCTTCTTTTCAACATAAAAATAAATTATTTCCATAAATAATAAAGAAAATTTATTTTCCATAAATATAATAATCTATCCTCCCTTCCCCAAGGAGGCGGGGACGCCCATAGATGGATGGATTAAGAAATAACAATTTGAATATAATATTTTTGAAATTGAAGTTGGCCGATCTCTTATGGCGGTGGGCATTTCAAAGACTATTATGAACATTTTAGGGATGGTGGCGTTCAATTTTCCTCAATTCGGCTGCAAAAAGCGCCCTAGAATTTTGATTAGCGCGTTGCTCTGGTCCAGATGCAGCATCCACCCTTCTCTCTTTCTCTCTCTCTCTCTCATATCAAGTCGGTGCGGTCAAGGCGAAAATACTCTAGAGACCGAGAACTCAAAGCTCGGGGCTCAAAGACGAGCGAATTCATTTTATTCATAGAACATTTACGTGAAGCCTTCTTCGTAGAGAAGAAATAAACTTGTGTTGTCCCTCTGCCATTTTAGAATGGAGTGGGCGTGGAAGAAGGTTTGTAGCTATATAATTTCTCAAGGGATTCTATAATTCGCTCTCGCTTCACTTTCTGAAAGTGCCTTGAGAGAAATATAAAAATTCTTATAAAAAGTATTTACACCATACAATTACGGATAATATTAATACGATCCTAAAATGAATTGTCTTTTTATGCACTACATGTAGCTTAAATTATTTATTTAACTTAATACATTTGATTTTATCATAATTTATTTTGTTCTTATTATTCCAACTATTACTAAGTTAACAAAAAAAAGTTTGGTTTGGAATCAAATAAAATTTATAGGAGTGACTTTCATTCAGACCGCAAAAAATTAAATATAAATAAATACAGATAGATAAAGTTGTTATAAATGTTTTAAGTTCTATAAAGATCTTATTCGAATTGAAGTATTTTTAATATACTTCAAGTTAATCTTCCTTTTTTTGAAGGGTCGTTGATACTTTCAAACTTTTCAGAACTCCTTTTGGCTGTTGTCGTCTGACTTTTTCTGTTAAACATCAGAAAATTAAATGAAATTTATCTATCTTAAGAATAATGCACTGACTATCATATTGCTAATCTTAATATCTTTTTATATGAATAATAAATTGGCCGAAAAAATAAACATGAATATATCAACGATTTGCGACTTTAATCTGACACTGTGATCGGATGCAGTGAAAAGATCGGATGATTTCAAACGTCCTCTCAAGGGGCTCGGCCCTTCTCCCTCTCCCATCGAAATGTTCAAGTTAATATTATTTAGGCTCGAAAGTTTTTGCCTGTGTCACCATTTTAAGTGAGTTGAAATTATTAAGACCTTGCGCTTCGTGTACTCCCTTATAAAATCAGGTTCTTATTCAGAAACAAAGTTAAAATTTTTTAATGAAAGTTTTTCATAAGTGGACAAAAGGAAGATCTCTACGTTATTATAGAGTCCATAAATTTGTTTTTTGTCCTTCCTGGAAGGTAGAATTCCTAAATGACCAACTATCTAAAAGATTCTTTGATTAATTGGTCCAGATCTCTTCTAAAGCTGACCACGCATGCTCTTTGTCAAATTGCTTTAGAAATAAACTCGGTCTGGTCATTTTGGTTGCTTTATCTCCCGCTAAGCAAAACAATAAATGTATCCACACCAAAATATTTTTAAAAAATTCCAAATCAAAAATATAAATTTTAAAGAAGAAACTATTTAAGTTAAATTTGGAATTTTTAAATATAAAACATTTTACCGGATAAAGTTTTTTATTTATTCTGTCCTTTACAAACATTGAACCTAAATTAACGGGAATTTTTCAATTCCCGGTTAAAGACATATTCTTCTAAAAAAAATTTACTAATAAAGTACATATTATTGGGTTGTAACCAGTGAAATATTAGTGAAGAGTCAATTTAAATAATTACCAAAAATAAATAAACATAAAAAAGACTTTATATAGCTCCATTTTCGCCTACACACTTCTCCCACTACAATAAGTTAATTGATAGGTAAAAGAAAAACGTAAACAACAATAATGACATTTCATTTTTCATTCCGAATAATTTCTCCTCATTTAAAGTTACTTAACATCTACGTCGTATTTGTTTCCTTAACCACAAGTCTTTATGCATTTTGTTTTAAAATAATGAAATAACTCCGTTATGCTCTTATTGTTATTGAAGCCGATCGAAAGAATTTTACAAATAAATATCCAGAGAACCTTTCCCCTTTCTTTTCTAAATATATTTGTAACTCTTTGAAAGGTCTCGGGCATATCAACTTCATTTTAATAACAAATTTATTATTATTATAGGTTTATAAGGCGCTTTCAGTTAATACATTTATTCGACACACACAAGCCTCATTTGATTTATGACCAAGAATTTGTTTAAAATATTCAAAAAGCTGCGTGTTTTGAACTTGCATCGGAATTTGGCACCTGTTGGCATATGCACTCACTTTGCGCATTCAAATCGCGTCCAAGGTCAATCAGATGCTCTAGCAACAAACAATCTTGAAATATAGTTATCTTCTAGAAAGGACCGAGAGTCTTTTTAAGGAAATTAAAAGTAAAAAAAGCCATTTGCATTGGTAATCATTTCAATTAAAAGAGCCACGCAAGATCAGACTAAAAATGCAATGAAATAGGGCGGGGGAATTGATTCTCAACCCATGACATATAGGGCTTTGTTTGAAATAGGTGGTGGTTTTCAAACAACGCCCTATATAGATTGAAAGGTGCCAGCCAATATATCGTTTAAGATGACTTTGTGTTTGTTTGGGCATAATTCCCCCCCCCCCCCCGCTTTCGCAGCGTACGTGCTACCTTTACACTAGGACGCCCGACTCAATATTTCTATGGTATATGCAATATTTTCACGATTTACTTTTATTTTTCAATACTATTAGGCTCTACCAAATATACGGTATAATATTAAAATGTCCCCAGTGCTTTTAATAGTGAAAGTCTCAGAAAAAGTGGTTCGTTTCCTGTCATGGGCGATATATATAATTGTCTAGTAATTCGTTTTAATTCAAAAAGAGGAAGGAGGCAGCCAAAAATAGATGCGCCGGTTTTAATAAATAAGGACAGGTTAGGACGATTATCCGATGCCAAAAGACAAAATAAAATAATTAAAGAGAAAGTGTTATTATTATTATGAATAATCATTAAAAATATTATCATCCAATTTTTTACTTTTTTTTTAAATATGGATATCTTCACATTCTGGATCATAAAAAGTATGAACCAATTTTCAACGTTTTTTTTTTTTTATTTGATTTATATTCTTTTTTTGGCTGCAGAAGCAATTTATAATTTACAAATATTCCCTATATATATATATATATATATATATATATATATCACAGAGTTTTAAATATTAAATATCGATTGCGGTCCGGTGAGCATTCAACAGTCTTCTTTCTAGGGTCACCCGACCGAGGTTCATCACAGCTTGGCCTTGCTTATCAACATAAACCTCGGTTGCCAGTCTCTTCGTCATTCAACGAGTTATTATGTAGATTATTCTTCTGGGAACTCTAATATCAGTATAGAAATAAGATAATCAGAATCGGCCATTTTTTCGGTGACATGGGACCCAATCCTGTGGGGACCTTGATGTTCATGTGAGCGTTTCGGGTAATAATAGCCGTACCGTGACGGCCTCCTCCTCCATTCCATTGGTGTACTAAGGGTCATGGTCTGCTGAACGAACCGGAACCGCCCTTTGGTCACCACATTGTGTGTCTAGAAGAAGCAAGCGACCATTCAAACGAAAAAAAAGAACAGCCGGTACGATATTTGCACTTGAAACGCCTCTTATATAACATTGATCAAGATAACGTTAATTAAATAGAGAAACGAGTGTTGTCCTTCCAATCGCGATATGCCCCGATAGAGTGACTCTCGGTGATTCAGTCCATTTTATTGTTCCTCATATCTATTTATTGGTATATCAGGGAGAGAGAAAATTATGCTGCTCTCTTATAATCTACTTAATGGTTTTCATCAATTATATCTCTCTTTTTCCTAAATCATTATTTACATTGCATTAAAAATAGTTAGTTAATTATTTTAATTTAATTAATAGATGGATGAGAAATTATGTATGAAAAATATCTGCTTAATGGTTAAAGGTCAGGAGATATTCCTATCCAAACATTTCAAAAATCAATTAAATACTCTAATTTATATAATAAATATATAAGGGTCAGTATATCACATAATTACTTGAATTGTTTGAAGAACGAGAGGTAATAAGACTTGGAAAAAATGAAGAAGAGTTCGCGAGGTGGTACTTCCGTGTAGGTATCTAACTAATTACTCTAATCATATTAAAGCACTGGTCACTCCTCACTCCACTAAGGCCAAATTATTCAAAGGCAAGACATCTGCCCCTTTTAGAGCCGAGAACCCACTCAACAAGCATGGGTGAGAAGCGGGTAGCGTTACGCCTTCTTTTCCTGCATTAATGAGTAAATGATTTAATATTTAGCAATATAAAAAAAATAACAAATTCTAAGAAAATTTCTTAGTGAAAAAAATAATGTCGGTTGTCTCATAAGAACATAATCAGCTCTGGAAACGTCATCAGGTTTAAAGTGTCTGATCTAAAAATCAAAACAAATCAAAACAAATTAAAACTTGTTTAGTTTGGTTTGATATCTTTTGAAAAAAAATATTTTTCCTAACGCTTAATATAAGAATTTAAAAAAATAAAAATAATAAATAAATTTCTAAACTTGAAGTACAAAAATAGCTCCAATAACCACATTGGACATGATATGTTATATATGATGACACGTGATATGCAATTTTTAAATATTAATTTAATAGATAATACACTAGTATATATCTTATCAACATGATTAAGTGATTACAAAAAAAAAAGCTCTTAAATATTTAAATATTTAATATTGACCTTTTAAATGTATAGAGATATTTAGTGCCCGGGTGAACGGAATAACTCCGTCGGTTGGCCGAATTCTCCGGCGGGATTCGCATCCTTCGGGACGGCCAAATCATCCCTAGGGATCACGCTAGAAAAAATATTGAAACCTGTTACACGGCAGAAATAAAAGGTCACCTTTGAAAATAAATAAGTAGAGTGATAATATTCTCTTCTTTTCTATTACATTCATATCATTATTGTACTTAATAAAGATCAGAAAAAGAAAAAAAATGTATTTCGTAAAATTTTCAGAAGAAAAGAAAAACAATGGTGTTATCTAATCATTTAAAATTTCTCATTTTTTATAAATACTTTTTTTATATCAAGGTCAATTTTCTACTTGCAATGAAAAATTCAAAAGAAACATTCACAACCGAATGCTGAAAAAATAAATATCGCATCAGTTTGTCGCATTTTCTTGGCCATCACAAAAATAGAAAAGTGATAGAGCAGGACAATATCATTGGGAGGGACAGAACTGGAGGGCATTCCGGACTCTCCCTTAATTTTCATTATTTTCTAGAAATAATAAACTAACAATTTACCCACTTCCTGAAATGCACAAGTTAAAACTATAAATGTCAATATTTTTGATAGGAATTTGAATTTGTTATGAGTGCTGGAGTAAAAAAGTAAAACAAAATTTCGATATGGGAGTGCACCAGGAAAAAAATTAATTGAATTTACAATTAAATCGTTCCTCCCCCTTTCTAAATACTGATTCGTGTTATTCCTGATTATTAAATAAAGATAAAAACTTGAATATAATTATTAAGTCAAATAAATCATTGTAAAAAATATAACAAAAATTATGCTAAAAGTTCAAAATTTTTAAATATCAAAAAATAAAAAATATTAATATTTTCTGTCTTTTATTAAAAATGATAAAATAATTTTTCTATTATATTTTAAATATTATAGTATTATAAAATACGTTTATTTCAATTAATCCACCTTTGAAATAATTTAATTAATAAAAAGTAATGTCTATTTTTTAATGCTCAACTCTTTAATTATTCGTATAATATTTTTAATATCTGCCTCTTAATTATATTCTCCGACTTGTATGAAATATTCAAAATTTTTCAGTTACAAGCCGCTCTATTATTATCATAAAATTTGTTATCTTGTTAAAGATTTAATATGTTGATAAGCTTTCAAAATACTGTTTAAAAAAAATCAAAAGGAAAAAAAGAAGGGTCCTTAAAATAAAACATAAATTTTGCATAATACATTTTATATTAGGAAATTACTCTTAATAAACTCATTAAGTTAAATCCTATCTTATTTTATATAAAATTAAAAAATAAAAAAACTTTAGAAAGGAAATTTCATGGACGAAAGAAGAAAAAAGCATTGTAATAATCATAAAATTTGTATACAATCTTGTAATAAAACATAAGCATTGAGAGTAACAATCAAGATGTTTAAGGTTATGCTTTATCTGATGTTAAAAATTACCTCACTTTTTTTTAAGGAATAATTAAAATTTAAAGAGATTAATGGGAAAATAAAACAAACAAAAAAAAAAAACGAAAAAAATTTATTTTTGTTTATTTTTCCACTTTAGTGTTGCGGGTTGCCTCGGGGCGGGCGCTGCTTGATGTTCTTCGAACGGTATGTAGGGCGTTTCGGCTTTTAGGATGGTTGGTTTTTTTTTTTTTCCAAATAAAGACAGATTTGTTTTATTAAATTTTATTTCACCATAAAAATTTACCAATTGAAAATTACAACTGGTTGGAACAATGTCAAGAGGGGATCTTCTCGAGAGAGAAGGGGAAGTCCTTTGACCTTTAAACCAGCAAATTCACATGTTCCCAGGAGAATTTAATAACCAGTGTCTACAGATTAGGTTTGCAGTTTCTCTGTGAATAGCTACACCCATAAGGTGGGAAATTTTAACTTTGTTACTCGAATTTCTTTTTATCTGAAATAGATTTTGCCCCTCTTAAATTTTCTAAATTTCTCTCTCTCCTCCTTCAGAGCAATGATGAGACAGCAATAGTTAGAAGCCATTCGGACACAAAATTCATATAATATAATCTATTATAATTATATAAAGAATTTTACAAAAAAGTAATTCAGGGAAAATATATTAGACTATATCAAAAAAGACATTAAAAAAAAACACTACGAACATTTATTTATATTTTTTCTTTCCTTTGTTGGTCTCAGGAAAAAAAAAATTATAGCGAGGCTGGGCCGTACCTCAAAAAATTTTCCAGCCGAATGTCGAGTTATTTCAGCGGAGAGGGGGTCAGGCTACTTTTTTGTATGAAAATATATGGTCCCCTGAATAAATTCCAGCCTCAGACATAAATAGCCAGTGCTATGACATCGATTAAGAAGGATTTTTAGAACGCTGTGCGATGTGGTTCGGTCCGCTCTGGTATTTTAATAAAATTATTTTTAGATATGCTTGGGTTAATATCAAACTTGTTTCTTGGAGTTTTTTTGGCGCCCTGAGGCATCTGCCTTTCGATACGTCTGAAGTATTGTAAAATAGAAAATATTGGAAATCGGTTTGGCACAACATATGATCAGTTTATGATTTTTATTAATAACTCTCGCTCTCTTCTCTCGCAAGATTGAATCGGCGTATATATTGTAAAAAGAATTTGCATAATTGGCGAAGACACACGTTTCGCCTCTGTATTTGTAAGTGTGTGAAGGGAGAGAAACTCTTGATTAGAATTGCAATGGGGAGGCACCTTGCAATTCAGGCCACTTCCACTTCCACTTCCCTTCCCCTTCTCCACATTCTAATGTGTTATTCAAATGGGTTTGGTTTGTCAATAGATTGCTAATAACTCAATAGCGATTGAGAATGCTTGGTGGGAGATTCTTTTTCAACTGAATGCAGACAGGATGATGGGAGACATGGGTGAAGCCAAACATCTTTTTAGGAAGGGGGAGGGGGACAGACTTTTTTCATTTCAATTCCAAAAAACGGTCGGAAAAAAAATTTGATGTGTCTGTATTGATGTTAGACAGAGAAATGTGAATACAATGTTCTCCAACAGCCACACTTTCACGCAATATAATCTCTGACTCAATGAAGCTAAGACTGAATTGTTGTTAACACGCTCTTTCCAAGATTCCTTGAATTATACTTAATTTTTCCTTGAGGAAGACACCGACAAACCCTAAGTTCAATTTTTTAAATTCAACTTTAACTCAATACACCTTCACCAAAACAACTCAAAACTAAGTTTTTTTTATAAATTATCCTATATATTACGATTAGGACCAATTGGATCCACAATGCACTCTGTAAATTCATTGAGGATCAGGAGTTATGATGCGGGAAAGTTGCGAGACGATACGAAAAAATCACAAAAGTGCGGCCCGCACCACCGTTCCTTGAACAATATTACAATCTCCATTGATTAATTTAATTCTTTGGGTATCTTTTTATGTATTCAATAAAATATAGTTTTTGAAAAAGTATCTCCTTTTTTTTATTTTTTTTTTTTAAGTCTTTTTCAACTTCTTAGGTCGCTTATATTTCATCTTTATTATTTTATATCAAATAATTAAAATAAATAAATTTTTGTCGGTTAGGAAGGGAATCTCTGATCTGACTCTACCTCTATTCTATGAACCGGGGGGCTTGTTATCATTCGGTTTTCTGAAATGCAAATTTTAAGACATATTCATTTTAAGAAATTTCCATTCAACTCCACTTTGATTATATTATTTTAAAATAAATTAATAGAAAATTGTTACAATTTTTATAAGGGGACTAAAGAAAGTTTTTATATTGAGTTCGGAATGGATGGTTTCTGAGTATCGAACCCAGAACCTCTGGCCCGGCAGTTGTAATCTCTTGCACGAGTCTATCCAAATGATAATTTCAAATATTATAGTTATTAATTTACGAACATATTTTATGTAATTATTAATTATGTCTCCTAATGTAGGTTTTTTCAAATGAAGAAAATTATTTTATGGAGATCAAAATATTATAATTACTTATCATAAAGTCAATTTCTTTTTATTTTTTCGGAATTTGAATTCATATAAACTTTTGTTTTGAAGGTGATATTAAAAGCACATAAACTGAATAACTGCTAGATGGCTGTATTGTATATATATAGATGGCAGCCATACACCCCAAAAAAGACGAGAATTGGACGCAAAATTGCATGCAAATTATTAACTGAACAAACCCTCTGACTGATTTCAAACCCCTCCCCATCCCCTCCACGCCTGTTGGAAATTCCCTCTTCTATTTTCCTATTCACTAGTATTTTTAAATAAATATAATCAACTTTAATATTAATGCTTAAAGAACTTTCTAGATTCTCTTGATAAAAAAAAAAACATTTGTAAAATATCCTACGAGTTTACAACAACCTGTTGGTGAATATACAAAATATACAAACTTAAATAAAAATCTATTTTTAAATCATTTCTCAAGTTTTAAATAAACAAATTTTTCTAAATAGCCTTATAAAGCCTAGCTTAGTGATTTATAACTTTTAACGTTGAGTAAAGAAGAAAAAGGAAATATAATTTAGGGTTTTGGTCAGCTCTGGAAGTACCTAAATATTTTAGGAAATTGATGATTCTTCTTCTGCTTTGGCCTTATCCTTTGGACATCGGCCCAAGACGTAAAAGATGCGGCCGAGAGCGAGGAGCAGGCTAACCCGACGCACAGCTTCAGGGAATGGAAAGATGCCAATGTTACCTCGGGTAATTCGTGATCGCCATCGACCTACTCACAAGATGTGAGCCCCTCAGTACGAATATTTTAGTGAGCTCTTGACTTAAATAAATTAATCTGTTTAAAAGAAAAACTAAGCTGCATATTGAACTTGCCTGATGAGGTGGCTGCCTATTTTCTCATAATTAAAAAATTTTTAGATTAAATTCTCTCGACACTTTTTATTTGAAATAGATATTATTATTTATTCATAAATAAATGCTTCTAGTGAGAATTGGCCCCTCACTAGATGATAGTTCAAAGTATACTTACGAATAACTTTTATTAATAAATTTTGAACTATACATACAGTTTGTTGGTGAATGAATGATGGAGGATATGCCGGAGCTCTTGGGTTCGAATCCAGGTAAATAAATCGCTGGCGTGGATGAAAATCGGCTTAAATTAAGAAAAAAAAATGCATATTTCTACTTTTCTTAAATTCTCAACGTAATTGTGCATTATTTTAATATCGAGTCATAGAAAAGTATTTCACCCGTCTGGTCACGAATAAACAATTAGTAGAAAGCTATTTTATTTTATGGAAAAGACTCCCACATTTTTATTTACCTAAATTTTTGGTTAAAAGTAGATTTATTCATCCTCAACTAAATTTGTTGGAAAACAATTTAACCTGTTAATCGAGTCCTACTTACGACAGAATTCCTGTAAAAAATTTAAATGGGATAAAGTACCCAGTTATTGGCTATCAATGAGAAATCGTCATGTTTTGCCCCCTTTTGGAGGACCCTAGCTGGACCAACCTAGGGACAATTCTTGGTTAATTACTGAAACATTTCTATTTTTTGAAAATAATACAATTTAACGCCAAAATACATTAATTCTAACTACTTTGTTGTTTATTTAATTATAATTTTAATTTATTTCTTAAAGCTCTCTCCTGGTGCATATAACATTTCGTCAAACCATTTTTAATTAGAGGCATTTTTAATTAGTGACTATTTCTCTAAAGATGGCTAATAAATGGTTACTTTACCCTCTTTAATTGTTTTACAGGAATTCCAATTCTATTGTAAGTCGATTTTGAGCTAAGTTGAGGATTTTAGAAAATAATTAATTTTGAGGATAATCGTTTCAACGTTTTGGGAAGTAAGAAAACTTCTGCTATTATATGGATAATTATAGACTCAAAATACAGCCTCGCTATTAGTATAATAATTTTAAAAATCTGGTGTGGCGGCCGCACCCACAGCTTTTACTTACCTAAAGTAAGGAAAAGAGTGTGATTTGCTGTCACACCAAATTTTTGCACAGGACTACCTAGGTAGCCGGTTCATTTTATTTTAGCTTTTATTTTTAGAGATTTTCATTTGTGTATTAATTAATTATCAAGATTATAAAAAAAATTAAATTAAATTAAATTAGTCAAATTTTAGAATTTTTTACAATTTTAAACAATTTTAGAGGGGATAAGGGTTAATAAACTTCAAAGATCATCTAATAAATAATTGTTTTATGAATTTTAATCAAAATTGTTAGAGCGAATTTTGGGGAAATCGAAAAAAAATAAAAATGTACTATAGTACGATTTTATTGAAAAGCTTCAGGGAACCTTCCGATGAAATTTCGAAATCGATATTTTTGCTCTCGCAATTCTTTCTCACTATATATTACATATATAGGTATAAGAAAGTAAAAATCACCAAAAGGGTTGAAATATTTTTTCGACTTAAATAAATATAAATCTCAGCAAGAAGTCAAATTTTTATTTTAGGAATTTTTTAAATTTCATAATTTAAAAAAATAAATTTATAGTAAAAGTGGTTTATATATTTAAACAAAAACATCTGGGAAATTAAGTTTCATTATCTTCTCGATTGTTGAACTTTTGCATAATTTTTTAATTGTTTTTTCCTTCCATTGGTAATTTCTTTAATTCTAGCCTATTTATTTTATAATTATAGAGACAATTGTAATAATTGTGCTTGGTACTCTTCTTTTAATTTTGCCCTTCTACAAAGGCCTTGCAGGTAGCACTCGTCCATGGCCTGTCATTACATCGCTGTTTTGTTCTCATTAAAATTGGATATTAGGATTTCGGGCTAGCTAAGGCATGCAAGGCGTTAGCTCTTCTTTGAAATGAACTTAAAAAACAATTTACATACAAAGGTATTAATTAATTGTTTTTTTTTTTTTTGTTTTTTTTTTTTTGTTTCAATATAAAAAAAATTATATGTAAGTGTAAATAATTATTTTAATAGTAGTATATAATTTTTTCTCAAGTTAAAAAAATAAAATTTGATAAACATTTGCCCCCCAAATAGAATGAAATATTAATACCCGCGTTTTCTTTTCCCCTTGGATATCTACTTTTCCCAAATTGGGTTCTTTCTCATCTCTCTCAGCTTTAAATTCTCCTTATAATCAGTAACTTGCTGATTGCGGAACAAGGTACTGGATATCTTATATGTTAATAAAATTCACTGTAAAAAAAAAAGCTACTGGCCGGATTTATCATGTTAATTATCTTTAAAAACCCTTTGCATATGAAATAATTTCCATTGAAATCCCTTCTCTGGTACTTCCATATTGCAGTTCCCAGTATTTTAGGGTTTAGTCTAATCAATATCAATTATAGTTGTTTACGAACATGGAAAATTATTATTATTTTATTAGTATTTTGTCGTATATTGAAAAAAAAGTAGCTTGAAAATTCACTGTTTTCGAAGTTAACTCGTTAGCTAAGAGAGCCTTTTGGTTGTATTGAGAGAATGTCCAAATGAATTAGAAATAGATATTATTAAAAAAAAAAAATTGTCTTGAAAATCTTGTTTATTATTAAAACCTAAAAATAGATTAAATAATGTGTTACTATGTGATATATATTCTAATCACAACCAAAGGCAAGTCTTTTGAGAGGCATTCTAGGCTGAAGAAGTCACATCCATCCATATAGAAAAGCTGTAATAAAAAACGTTGTAAATTAAAATTTTTTTCCACTCTTTATTAAAAATTATTTCTAAAAACATTTTTTATATATAATAATAAAATCTCTCAAAAACTAATAATTCTTTTGACAATTAATTTAGTTTTTTTTTTTTTGTTTCTTCTGAGCCCAGAGGGACTTTAAACATTAATAATTAAATGATATACGATACTTGTAATCCAGACATATTTATTTTTACCATTTGGTATCCAATTGATTTAAATAAATTTTTACCGGATTGCCTGGGATCCGAAACCAGACAGTTATCAATACTGACAATGTCAATTAATTTATACTAGTTATTTAGGAATTATATTAATATTATGAAAACCTTGGTGATCTAAAAAATGCGAATATTTTTAGTTCCAAAAAATTATAATGAGAGAATTCTCAGCTATTATTGTAGATATTCATATTGTTATAAAATGAAAACTTCCATAGTTTAAAAAAGACTTAAAAAAGAGTTTATTCTATAATAAGAATTTACCAATGGCCTGTGCAAAATTTGCAAAAGATCTTTTGAATTGCACTTTAATTATAAGAAGTGGTTGTTGGGTTATATGACTCGACTCAACCAAATAGTGAGTTTATATAAAAATTGCATCAAATTCCTTCTTGTTATTTTCTTGCTCGTTCTAAGGGTGGAGTAGGGGTTGGTTGTCATCCAATTTAAACAAGAACCAACGAAAATGGTCAGTGGCCAAAGAGTTATTGGATGTTTCCGCTTGGTCAGCCTGTGGCCTAAGCCTTGGGATGTGGTCTAAGTGAATTGGCTGGGGACTTGCTCTTGCTTTACGCCGGATGACCCTATTAGGTAATGAAAAGACCCGATGTCGTTTGTTCTATTTATTCCCGTTAAAAGGGCTTGAAAAGGGAGTGGGAGATCGTAGCCACAACCCCACGAGGGTGGCTCAGGGCGCAATCTACACACACAATGCAATTTGTTAAATGGATAAAGTTAATATCCCAGTATTGGTCTGACCACATGTTAAACTTTCAGATGTGAGTCTTTGGTCGTTAAATCACCAATACAATATAACAATACCATTATAGATATATACAAGCTCTATAACAGTTTTTTAGAAAATGAAGAAAATAAATAACATTGCTATATTAAGAATGATTTTTTTTAGTTTTTTTCGAATCTGAGGCTATGTGGACTAAACAGTTTTAATATAATATTTACAATACAATTGTCTAGGTATATTTATTTACATCAATTGGTATTGAATTTCATCGGATTTCCTGGGATCCGAACACACATCCCTTAATTTTGGAGGTTATCGATATTGATAATATCAATATCTTAACGTCTCGTACATGGGATGAAAACCATAAAGAACGTTTTTCAAAATATCTAATCTCAACACTCGTTTTTATTGTATTGTATTCGTCTAAAAATTCGATCTCAAGATTTTGATTCTTCTTGACGTTTTGAACCTCCTTGATTTTGAAAATACAATTTTCGAATTACGTCTGTGTGTCTGTGTCTATGTTTGTTAACTCGATAACTCAAGCACCCTTTAATGTAGATCAACTAAATTTCACATACGTACATTACCGAAAAATCATAGATCTCTGCCTTTTTCCCTGTAACCGGAAGTGCTTTACCTGAAACGTTTTTAATCCTGGTAACTCACCTATGTGTATACGAGAACGACGAGGGGACGCCATTGTTAAATTCAATAGATTGTAATATATATAAAAAGAAAATAAATATTTTGGAACTAACTCTGTTTTTAAATTCCAATTATTAGTTATAAATTAAAATTTTAATTATTATGAAATCCATTTTGGTTGTAATTTTAAAACTATTAAACATGAAAAGGAAAAACAATTAGAAAATTAAGTATTTTTGTCAAAACTCTTGAATAGATTGAGAACAAAATTTCGATATTATTTTTAATTAAAAAAATTTTAAAATTTTAAAAATAGCCTGTTGTTTGTCTATTTGTCAAAAGTACAAACTTACATTCATATAATTATTATAATATAATTTTAAAAAAATACTCCGTTGTGAATTATCGACAAACGAATTATTATACACCTATAGATAATTGTGGTTGTAGCTTATTTGGGTTAAACAATAGTTAGGTTATTTCAGAGAAAACGTCCTGAATATGTAGGCCTCATCTATCACGCGCTCACTGCGGTTGCGCAATTTGTCCAAAAGTTAATTCATTTTGAGCACAGATAGAATAAGCTTCCTCAAAAATCACATTTTTTGCTAACCTCTGCAATTCCCTCATCCCCACTGGAAAAAATTCATTTTAAATATGGTATATTTCATATGCATGTTAACCACCTTTGGATTGAAGATGAACAAGTAAACCTCGTTCGAAACATCTCACTTGAGACTTGTCATTAAGCATCCGAAAGCTGCCATTTGCTGAACCTGCCTTCTCCTCTATTATAATTATTATTACAACACATCAACAAATCTTTTACTAATATAGACACAAATTCATAAATTTTTTAAGTCTACAAATTTTATACTTATCACTAATTAATAATACATAAATAAGTTGGAGGCAAATAGCTAACGCGAATTTGCTTGTCGCCAAAAATTCCATTTCCAAAGCCCCCTCCTGGGGATAATCCAGCTGCACTAAATTCGTGTAAGCTTAAGTACCTGTAGGAAGTCTCTTTTGCTTGCCTCTGCAATTCCTTCTTCCCCTTTAGAAGAAATACGACCAATATAATATGACAATTGTAATAATCTTTATTTTATTAATATATAATTAATTAAATATTAAAAATATAGGTGAGTTATCTACTCAAATAAAGAAAATCATTTTTGATTTATTTAATAATAAATGGAAATAAAAACTTCAACTTTTATAATAATACCAATAGTAAATAAAAATAATACAGCTAGTTTATCCATTATTTTTAAAAAGATTTCCAGTCGGCACAAATGATAAAGTAACTGGCATTAGAAGAGAAAAAGATAATAAATAGAGTTTTATTCGCAAAGAAAAGAGAGATGGAAAAAAAACAAGTTTTGCAGCAGCCCTGTTCAATGAGATATGAAAACATAACAAAAGTCGAAATCCTTAAGTTGACAATAAAATATCAAAAAAAAAAAAAAAAAATCAATAATTTAAAATCAAACGAATAAACTTTTCTTTCCTTTTAAAAGTTTAAAATGTCATGAATCAAATGAGATATTTTTTTTCTCTCTAAAAATATTTTTCTTGTATAAAAGTTAAAACATGATATTGCACTACCATAAAGAAAAAAAAAAAAAGATCCTATTAAAAAATAAAATATTTGAAATTCAAATTTTGATTTGGTTAATTTTTCATCTAATTGTATTAATTTACAAATGTCTTTAGGCGATGTTAATGTTTTGAATGAAATTAATTTCAAAACAGTCGAAATGCTTTTTAATATGGAACCCTAGAAAGATGCTCAAGGGCATTAAATGTAATCCAAACCCAACCCCACGTCCCCAATTTTTAACCCACCCCCTTAAAATTACCTACTCAATCTCACAGCTGATTTTCCTTCTCTCTTCTTTTTTTTTTTTTTTTTTTTCAAAGTTAACGAGTTTTCTCTGATTTATTTTAAATAAAACTTGCAAAGTGTTTGAATGATAAAAGCAAAGTAAAAAAAAAAAATTTTTTGAAGAAAAGAGCAAATTCAATTACCAAAGTCCATCAGGTCACGAACAGGTTTTATGTTTTTTTAGGAGAAGAGAAAAGAACTCTAAAAAAGATGACGACGTCGGCCGGGAGATAAATTTGTCTTTGAACGAAATTAAGAATTTGTTTCCTTTGACCAATTATTCTAACGTCAAGTTTCTTTAAAGTAAAAGCGTGGATTTTGATGAATATTACATAAGAGGATGAGGAGATAGAAAGAGAGAGAGAATTCGCCTCTGGACAATCTCCCGGGGAAAAAATAAAAAAAAAAACGAAAAATACTCTCCCCCGCCCCTTGGAAAATTTATGGGGCTCCATGGAACACATTCTATTGTCGCAGGATGGATTGCTTACATTCTCTCTCTCCCTTTGGCAATTTATTTCGACAAATTACAACACATTCTTTAAAGGAATTTAAATATTACTTGTTATTAATGCTTGGATCCAAAAAATATTCAAGATTTTCCAATCAATGAAGTACATAATATACACTTAGGATGGATGGATACTAAAAAATTTTTTAAGATAAAAATTTATATATTGGCTTGTAAAAAAATTTTTCTACAAAAATCACATTATGACAGGATTTTAAAACTATGGATATTTTGATTGGGCAAATTCACTAATCCAACGGTACTTAAACTGTGGTCCAGGGGGGGGACTACCTCCGCATAGCCATTCGGAGTATAATTTAAAACGAATATTTGATACCTTTTAGGTCTTAGGACATTATATTCAGAGTAATTGGAAGTCCGGGGCAAAAAATTTTGAAAGATAGAGAAATGATTAAGAATCATTAATCGATCGTCATATGGAGAACGATTATTCGCTAAAAAACGAATTGTTATTTTGTAGTAAATATCCAAATAAATATAATATGATAAATATAAATATAAAAAATATTCACTTCATCTCTAGATATAAATCTCTTTGAATCTGAATTGTTCCTGAAGAAAGCCACAAAATGAGTGACCGAAGCGTTATATTTAAAACAAATAAACCACAGCTAAAAGTACAGCTACAATTCCAAAAATTATTCCATATTTAAAATGAGTTATAAGTAATATAAGTTAATATATTTATCGAGTGCCGTAGTTCGTTTTATTTTTCTTCTGGCTGCTCCATCCTTTTTTCTTCTTCTATATCTTATTCAACCATAACAGATCTCTAGAAGAATAAATTTTTCTTCACAGGACTGAAGAAGTTTATATTTGTTTTTATTTTTACGTTAGTTGTTCCTAGTACAATTTTAAAAAAATAATAATTCAAGATTATTTCTTGCGTCTGCTCTGACAGAGTTACCCAGTTTTGGTGTCTTATAAATTAAAACAAAAAAATTGATTCTGGTCACCAGATGAAGATGGTTGACATTGTTTTTCCTTTTTTTTTTAGGCCTGATGATGGTGCATACAAAAGACTCCGAAATGGGTAACTCAGAGCAGATGCATGCCAAATAAGAAATAATCTTGAATTATTATTTTTTTAAAATTCCTCTCCGAATATCTAAGTAAATTGTAGAGAAAAAGAAAATATTACTATTTATATAAGAAAAAGTACAAAGGAAAATTGACCTTGGAAAGAATAAAATGAATGAATATAGGAAAATATAATTTTTGTTTTAATATATAAAGGGGAGAAATTTCAATTGAATTGAAATCCAGAGCTCTGCGAATGAATGGGGTAAAGATGGCCTGCTCTGTCAGCATATTGTAAATGTAAATGAATTGCTTATGATTGGAAGAGGAAGGCAGCAGCCATTCAATGGAGATCAATGGGCCTCGTGGGAATGGGGGCTGCTGGCCTGATCGTCTGATCGCCTGATGGATGATGATGGATCGCAGACAGATCTCATCCTTGGGCTCAAGGTGTCAGGGCTCAGATGCACGCAATGGATCTCTAGACATAACAACCTAACCCTCCTCCTCCCTCCCTCCTCTTTCATCTATTATTATTACTCCTCAATTATTTTATATTTTTTGAATAACAAATTTAGAGGTATTTTATAATTTTGTCATCCAAACAATTATTATTTTTATTAAATTAGAATGTAAAACCTTTTTGGGTTTTATGGATTTTGAAATTTGACATTTAATTCAATTTCGAAAATGAAGAAGACATTTTTCCATCTTTCAAAATATTACCTGTATATGTATATTTTATTTATGTCTGATCAGAGGCTTTCCACTACTCTACTCAGGGCCGTAGCCAGGAGGTTCAACTCCCCCCCCCCCCCAAATAAAAAAATTAGAAAATACATAGATAAATAAAAATATGAGTGATGAAAATAATGTTAAATAAAATTTTAAACGTTCCAAAATATCATCCAAAATATTTTATGTTCTTTAGAATTTTTTTAAATCTTCAGCTACAAATGATTTATTATTATTTGGATGAAATTTTCAAATAGAAAAATTCATTTTTTTTCGATAATACTTGATTTTACCAAATAAAACTTATTCAAAATGGGGCCATATTTATAGATCTTATTTTTTTTTAAATAAATGTTATATTTATAAATCCTCGCCCCCAACCCCCCTCCCCTCCTCCCCGTAAATTTTTAACTACGGTTCTCGGCTCTATCTACTTATATTTCTAGATATTCTATAAAAATTTTAAAACACTGAATGGTGTTTGTCAAATACATTAATGATGAAAAACTCAATAAAAAAGTTGAAGTACTTTAGTTTTTATCAATCGTAAATACAATAAGATTGAAAAATCGAATTGACTTTTAGGCTCTTTGTTTTGTTGCAGACGGACACGCAGTGAGGCTCGTTAACAGGGAAGAGAGGGACGGTTGAAAGGTCCTCTAATTGAGGTCTAGGGATTAAGCCGGCATGTTGTGACAGCAAGAGACCCCCAACTGACCAGCCAGCAGGCCCCATCAATTTATGGACCATGACCACCAATAAGCCAATCAAGGCGAATCGCATTAATCAAGAGCTGACCAAATAACCTATTAGGCCGACTACTGCCCCCACCCCCCACCCCAAGCAGTGCTCAAACCACCCAAGCAATTCTTCCTCAATTCTATTCCAATTTTGTTATTCAAATCATTTAATTCTAAGTTTATATTATAAAACTATACTTATTTTCTACTTCATAAATAAATCTTTTTGACAAAAATAATGTATTTTTATTTGCTGTTGAACCTTTCCTATTATCCTAAAAACATATTAATCGTAATTTTTATAAGATGGTTTTATTTAGTAATTTACAATATTAACGAAATTAAGAAGTGGACAAGTATTGTTTAGTTTCTTCTTTGTTTGTCTTTTCCCGGTTTTTTCAGTTTGGCTTAGATCAGACGGAAATAAATATATTTTATCGTTCAGGACGGGAATGGAGCAACTCACTCTGGGATTATGAAACGATCCCTAACTTAAAAATAAATAATAATTAAATTTGAAAGTAAATCAATATTTTGACAAGCCTTTTTTTTATTCCCAAATAAAAACATTTTACTTATAAATACAGGGGTAAGCAACCTTTTATTGATAGCGGGCCAAATTAAACAATAATATTTTCATGCGCATACCAATATTGTCTCTTTAATAAATTTTTATTCAAAAATTAGAGACTAATATAAAAATTTAAAGAATAGAACACCTAACAAAACATTTCATTCATTTGAGTTTAAAAATTTTATACTTTCATTAAATAACAAAATATACCTACGGGCCGCAGGTTGCAGACACCTACTTGGAGTTGAAATGCATAATATAATCAATTATCAATTTACTTTCTCGACGATTGGTAGCAACATGTAGTAGTTAGATAAGATTTGATGAATATAAATAAAATTTTAAAGATTTAAAAAAGATAACGAAAGTAAATTTAAAAAATTAAGACATTAACAATCGATTTTATAAAATATTCTCTTTCTCCTAACCCGAAATATAGTAGGCCTGTTCACAAAACAAACAAGTGAAAAATAGCTTGCCCCCATTTTTTTTTAGTATCGGAGGCTCCTTTATATATTAAAACTTTTTACCTTTTAAGAGGGGACGCCCTCATTGTCTATATTACTATTCCAGATTCAAGCTCATCAAACATGTTTTTCAGCGGGAATCTATATGCATTGCATCAACTGTACCTACTAGTTGTCAGGCACTAGCCTGGTGATATCTAACCTAAATAATCGATGAGTAGTCAGTAGCTATTGGAGGCTGATAAAAGAATAAGAAGGCAAGCTGCAGCAAAAAAAGGAGCCCTTGGAAAGGAGACGTTTCAGACAAAATTTATTGGTCTAACTTCAGTCACTTGTTGAGTATTTGTGGTCAGGCCCAAAGATGTCATGATCTAACAAT
>JAAAKE020098144.1:0-19059 GCA_010014785.2 Anisolabis maritima
GGCGTTAGTTTCATATATTAAGTTTTTTATTTTTCATTGGATTTTGATAAAATTTTAGATTAAGTTGCGTAACCCCTGTATAATATCAAGGCTGTAGTCAGAATATTTCTTCGCAGCGGGGAATTTGGTTAAAGATAATTAAATATGGCTCCATTAATTTGAATTTTATTTGATAGTTGTTATCGAATAAAAAAAAAAAAAAAATTATGAATATTCTAGTAATAAATAATTTGTAGCTCTAGTTTAAAATAAATTATTTTTTATTTTTTTCTTTATCATGGCCTCGTTCACAGACCATTTGGGCAGTACCAATTAGGTAATTTTAAAATAAAAGACAATTAACGCCTGTATAACAGGGTTCAAGAATTATCAAGAAACCCCTCATACAACACGGCATCTTAGAACACGGTTTCAGAATTAGATAAATCCCCGAACAAAGCTTAACCTCTTAAGGATAAATTTTTTTTCACTTTTAAAAAAATTTCCATAGGAGATTAAATTTATAGAATTAGTGAAACTGACTATATTTTACACAGCCGACATTTTATTCTCCAAATATTAATGAAATTCTACAAAGAATTACCAAATATTTATTTGATGGATTTGATGAAAATTGCTTTAATAAATATATTTCTTCTAATTATAAAAATATAATAGAATGTTTTTCTAATTTTTTGGATCTAATTAACTTTTTCGCACTATTCTTCGTTTCATATAACATGGATTTGCATAACGCGGCAATTTTTAGGATCGTGGCAAAGGTGTTATACGAGGGTTACGTGTAAAAATATAAATCCATTTTATTCTACCGACAAAAATAAATATGCTTACAAGTGACGTAAATATCATCTCGTCATCCATTTTTATTAAAAATGGTGTAAAATTTGTGGAAGAGGGAATTACAAATGCGATTTCATTTAGTTTTATATTTAACTCATGATAAATAAATGTGAATAATATCACCAAAAAAAATCGAAGTCACTGGACTATCTAAAGAATATAAAATAATATTTTTTCATAATTTCTAATTTTTTATAATTTTATTTGACACTATTTCACTTTCTATTATATTTTTTGGAGATTTCGAGAGGGGGGAAAGGAAGTTGAACCCCATATCCTTCCCACACCCAATTTAATAAATTACTATGTGAATATTTTACTGTACGATATTCTAAAAATAAATCCTAAATCCTAATTAAAATAAATTCATCACTCAAAATAAAAGTTTCTTTTAATTTATCCTGTGATAATTATAAAACAATTTATAAAATTTCATTTTCATTTTATTTTTCTTTAACTATCAATTATCAAATTTTTTTAATTTTTGGCATCGTCTTGTTATAATTAATTGAAAAATGACATCAAACACTTCAAGAGGTTTAAAATTATTTTTCTTTTTGATTTTCTTTTATTTTAACTTTCTCTCACCTATATACGTATGACATATAGAGTGAGAATAAATATGAAATTTGGATTCGTCTGGTTACATCAAAATATCACCACAAATATTATCTTTTCCAAATAACATCCATCCATATAGAATTATTTTATCAATAATTTCAATAACTTATGTTTGAAGAAATTTTTTTGTTCCTTTCAACCTTTAGGATCTTACTATCTGTTAGTCATTCACTCAAAGGCAAGAAAATTTGAGGTCAGTCTTGTATTCGGGACGAGAAGCAAAAGCAAGACCCATGTGCACTCCCCCCTGGAAACGTCCCCGTGCTCTGCTGTAAATCTTAATTAGCCATCCTTTTTCAGCTTAAAAAAAGTAATATAAATTTATATAGTATTAGCTAAAGTTTTAGCGAAAGTATGGTCTAACATGTCATCTGACCTATTTTTTAGACTCAGAGGACCTCAAAACGTGTATTTCCTTTGAAGTTTCGTTGCGGTTGAAGTTCTTTGCGGACTCAATACTTTCTCACTTTATATTACATACATAGGTAAGAGGAAGTAAAAAAAGTAAATATTTTGTTGGAATTCCTTTTTATCTTACATTTTGTAGATTTGTCCTTAATCAGAATTTCTTAAACGCTACATGGCCGTTATCAGAATATAAAACTTAAAATAATAAATAAGTTTAAATATAATTTTCAGAAAATCACTTGTCTCGAATACCAGATTCGAAGAACAATTTTTTGAGGAGTGGGGCGGGAAAGCAGTTCAATTTGAGAAGGGGAGGTTCCGCCTAAGAGGGGCTCCTCTCTCAGAAATATATTATACTTTTATTTTTTGGAGTGTTTTAATGGTTAGGGAAGGGGGGTTTGGGGGAGGGACATCGCCCCCTCCAGTGGGACCGCCCCTGCATGTCTTCGATTTATCTATGCTGTATTTTTTACAATCTCGAACGAGAAATAGATGTGCCAATTTCTCGTCTTATTTAGTGAAAGTTAATCACAATATAGTCTCGTATCTTAGCATTTATTTTTTAAATATTATTTTAATTGATATTAAAACAACAAGCTAACTACCGAGTTGAAAATTATTTTCCTTTACGTTATGAACAACGTAACCAATGTTAATATTTTATGATATCCAAATTCCTTTGAAATAAGGGGGAGAAAGAAACGAGAATAGATGAATATTGAAAAGCGGTAACAAAAAATAGCTTACTTACTTTGACTGGTTTTTATTTATTTATTCTCATCTCCCTTGATAACAATTAGAAGGCGGTAGGTTGTGGAACACCCTATAGCCCATAGCCATGTGTTTGTTTTGCAAGGGGAGAGCGGAACATCTCATTGGACTCGAGAGAGAATTTTCTACAGAGAGGGTGAGTTCTCCGAGAAATGTGTAATTAGGGTTTTGGGGAGTTTAACTCTCAAATTACACTATTATATGCCTGCAGCTTGAAGGCAGCAGTCCGCCATTCTACCATTCCGCCTGGCGATTAATCTTAAATCTAATTAGAACCAACATAACACCTCTGCAATGGACGCCATTAGCATCGAAATGAACGAAAGGAACAAAATGCACGAGTCGAAACAAAAAAAAAAGTTTGCCAATTAATTTACGTTCTTGGGGCCTTTAAAAAATAGATTGACCAGATCCTGTCTCCTTCGTTCGTTATTTTAATACTTAGGCAGTTTGAAGTTTGCGGCTTATCTGTTTTTAAATTAATTTTATTTTACTTTCTCTTACCTATATTTGAAATAATGAGAAAATTCGATGTCGAGATTTTAAAGGAAATACACGTTTTCAGGTCCCCTGAGTCTAAAAAAACGGGTCTCGCAAAATGGTTTGTCTGCGTGTATGTCTGTCTATGAACAAAAACATAAAAATGTACGAAGCCGAAATTTTATATTTAAGCTAGGTACTCACGTCGCTTGCGCCTCGAAGGTTATCAATAAAATCTGACAAAAAGTACTAGTACTTTACCAATGTACTTTTTTGGTTTTTTTCGATTTTCTCAAAATTCGCTCTAACGATTTTGATTAAAATTCATGAATCAATTTCTTATTAGATGATCTTTGAAATGTATTAACCCTTATCCTCCTTCCCCCCAAAATTGTTTGGGGTCCACTTTACTGTCTTTTGCTGTTTTTCGACTAAACGGCGGTTTCTTAAAATACTCTAACGAAATCAATTAAATTTGCATTAAAGAGGATCCGACGCCAAAAAACCTGGTGTGACACACATCACTAATCTTTCCTTACCTTGTGTGATGTGCGTTTAGTCAGGCCAAATTTTTTCAAAATATGGTCGCTTTGAACTTCAGATTACTTTGACATTTTGAGGTTATGGATAGCTTTATCATGCATAAATATATCAAAAAGTACTGCTCTCTACTATTCTCTCAAAAATAATTGAACAAATCGGATAATTAGAAGAGCTATATGAAATCCAAAAATACTCAATTGAATAATAGGTAAAACATTTTTTAATTTCTTGTAGCTCTAGTAATAACTTAAAAAATCTGAAAACATGTTGCTCACACTTTGAATTGCATTTTCTTTCCTCTTTAGTAATGTGAATGGAAAAAATGTTAAATAAATTAATAGAAAAAGATTAAACAAGAAATCTATAAGGATTATATGTGTAAAGTTCATTGATTGAATTGTTAAGGTTTACTTATTAACACTTGATTCAATTACAATTACTAGACTATGCTATACACAATCGTTGGGGTGTTTGGAAATTAAAAAAGAGTTTAATAGGCAGCATTTCCTAAGACAAAGTGAAAGGTCTTGGTTTGAATCCAGGAGGTGGCATTTATACCCACTTAGCGTCTTGTGCAGATATCGTTATAATAGCTTAGGACGTCATTTGAAAACATATTCGAAATTAGGTTTACAAAGTAAATTTTTTTAGAATTTTTTAACTGACCTATACCTATTATCCATATCTATATTTTTTTCTAAGTCTTTTTCGGCTTCTGAGACCATTTAGACTCCGTCCATATTTATTTAAATTAATTGGTAGCCAATATAATTTTATCGCTTTGGAAGGGGAGCGAACTTTTGGTGTTTGGAGCGTGAATCGAGCCTTCTTCGTCTGACGATACTTATTATATAATACAAAATTTTATTTTTAAAAGCAGAGTAAAAATTTTTGTCTCATTTTTAGTTGAAGATATACATGGCCTCGATTATGACAAGTCAATATATAATATCTAGTAACTACTTAAAGGGAGATAGCAAAGGTTAGAGGGTTAGAAAAAATGTGTTCTTTAAATGTAAGTTGCTTTGTGACTTCAAATTCATAATAAACTTTTGTTTTTCAACATCTCACGCCATTTATAAATAGAACTACAAAAAATAACTTTTATACAAAACTCAAAAGGATTTTATTTATTGAATGAATTTTCATTGTCATTCTCTCTACTTATCTTAATAATTCTCCCATAGAGGTCGATATAACAAATCAAAGATGAACGAGAGAAAAAGCCGGCTTAACGCCATAGAAAAAAGAAGAGAGTAAATGTCAAGTCTTTGTTCAGGTAACTCGTGGTTGCTATCCACATTATCACCAGATGTCCACCTTTGAATAGTGAGAAATTTAATTTAAAAATTTGAGAAAGTTTATTAAAAAATAAAAACAGGACATAACTGTTTAAATTTTTTTATTAAAATAATTTATAAAAAAGATTAGAGGGAGAGGAGGAGGTGCCCGCCGAATCACTCGCGCCTGATCAATAGACAAACAATGATGCCTGTCTGATTTGCGAAGTGGGCCCACCCGGGGGTCGGCGGAGAGTCGACCACAAAAAACTCGTAACGCAAAAAACAAAGCGGGCCAACTTTCGAACGAATTTTGGGAAAAAAGGCGATCAACAATTCTTGTGCGAAAAACCCGAATAATGAGTCCAAAGAAAATTGCGCCTGGGGCTCTAGAAGTCCGGTTAAGTTTATTAGAGATATTTTCATTTATAAAAATATTAATTATAATATATAAGAGATTAATTAATTAATAGATGTATTTGGGGCCGTGGAGAAGGGGGATGCAGATGAGGCTGTAACTGCTAAGCCTGGCCTTTGAACGGAAGCCCGGGTTAAGGATGAACAAAATTTTTAAAACGACATGGACGGGAAGTTAGTAAAATATCGAATCGAATTATTTAGATAAAAGAAAATTTAATTTTTGAATGTAAGCATGCTTATTAAAGAGAAAATTTTTTAATTCATATTCCTATCGTGTTGTATTGAAATATTGATATCTAATTAAATAACTAATATTTAAAAACATCAAGAAAAAATTAATTGATTTTAAATAATAAAACAAACAACAAAATAAACATCAATATTTTTTGTATATACCACGCCGGGGAGGGGGGATCGCCAAATATAACAATCATTAACAATATGATTATTTAAAAAAGCACTCAACCCTGAGGATCTATCAACGGCTTTGGGTGTATCTCTAATTTACAAATAAGAATGAAATACATTAATAATCACATGTTTGCTGTTGGCTGTGCCATCCTGGAACGAAATCAGAGTGTAATTTCGGAGTGCTTTTACTAATAATACTTTTATTAATAGCAGCCATTCTCCGCGATTGGGTGGGTTTTGTGAAATGATCCGGAAGTTGGTTTTGGCCGAGAGGCGACCCTTCGTCTCTTCGTCCCTTCATCCCTTCATTCCCTTCGAAACGAACGTTTCGCTTCCCTCGGAGTACAATTTCCGGCCGGTCGAACCCGGAGGAGGAGGATTGGCGGATGGCGGATGCAGCCAAGGGATAGTTTTCTCCTGATCGGGGTCCTGGCTGGGATGCTGTGCATGTCACCGAGGTCACTTCTAGCCCACGTCTCACCATACCACTTCCGGTAAAGCTTAAACCGATCCTCTCTCCCATTACATTAAAGATATTACATTTTCGATTAAGGTGAAATACAGTATTCGATCAGATCCAAACTATTAATGACCATAGTGATTAAATCATTCGGAAAAACAACGTTTGGAAATTTTATAAACTAATTGAAATTTCTAAAAAAATTTAAATACTCCAATTTTTTCATTCCAATTTTATTCTAAGAATAATATTATATTTATAATTATTAGAAAAAATTAAATTGGCTATTAAATCTTATCTATTATCAAACATAGGAATTAAAAATATTTATATTTTGTTACTCCGGCAACGAGTTTTCTTTTCTCTGGGATTCTTAAAATCCTAAATTGAGACCTCCACACTATTGATTAATACATCTTAAAGATTGCCACTTGTTTATATGTAGAGCCAATTTAATCAAAACCGTTAGAAAAGTTTATGATAAATTCACCAAAAACTAAAAAAGTATATCAGTAAAGTGTGCCCTAGATAATTTTGGAGCGGATAAGGGTTAAAACAATTCAAAGATCATCTAAAAAATAATTGTTTTATGAATTTTTATCAAAATCTTTAGAGCGAATTTTGAGAAAATCGAAAAAAACAACTAAAAAGGTACATCAATAAAGTACAAGTACTGGTTAGCCGATTTTATTACACAGCTTCGAGGCTCAAGGGACGTGAGTACTTAGCTTAAATATAAAATTTCAGCTGTTTTTGAGAAATTTTTTTTCACACGCACACAGACCATTTTTTCAAATCATGGGACCTTAAATGTATTTCCGTTGAAACCTCGACATCGATTTTTTGCGATTGCAATACTTTTCCTATACTATATATTACATACAGAGGTAAGAATAAGAGAAAGTAAAAAAAATTAGATTAGAGTAAAACGAATGATAATTTTTAATTTTATAATAATAATTAATAAATATTCAAATATTAATTAATATTGTAATTTATCTCATATGAAATTTTTTTTTTAATATATCCAAACTCTTTAATTCTTTAAAATTGGCAAAATTAATTATAATAGTAAAATAAATATCAGTGAGCCGAATGTTTTTAATGAAAATAAAAGATTAAAAATTGATTATTTATTGACTATGTTCCATAGCTCTATGGAAGAACATTTATAAAATAATTATTTTGACTAACCAGATAACAGACAATTCCAAAGTACTACGTTGAGAGAAATCAATCCTACTGATGGAAGGAGAGGTGACTGATCGGCATGGATGCGTGGAGAGATGTGCGTCTTATTAAGTGTTATCAAATTCCTCTGAAATTGATACGCCAGCCATTGAAATATAAGTAAATAAATGTCAATAAGCGGAAAAAACGCAAGTCCTATAGCGAATTATAATTATTATGGGCCGAGCCCAAATGGCTGAAAAAGACTTAAAAAAGAATTATAATTATATAAATATTTTTAACTCAATTTCCTTAAAAATAGCCATTAATGTTTATTATCATGCAAATATTAATTTTTATTAACTATCGCGAAATGAGTCATTCATTTTCAGATCTATTTACAAATATGAGTTAAGGCTTTTCGGCGATTCAGTTCTTATCAGAGAAATGCACACGGTTTGTTCTGTATTTTTCGTCGCTAAAAATATACTAATTTCTTTTATATTCCGTTTATTTGTGGATTTGAAATACATAGGGCGCAAGTGTACCCCGCACCATCAAAGCATAGTTCACTCACTCGATTTATTATGAATCGAATTTGTAAAAATATCGTAAATGTGACATCTAATAATTTAAATATACAAATTTAACTATAGAATAAAATAATTTTTTATCGTCACACCGGGCATTCGCCTGGTGGGCCAGATGGCCAGTCAGGGCTTGTTCTTACTGATATTAATCAATGAAAAATTACTTATTTTCATCACTGCTTCCTACCAGAGCTGAGCGTATTTCTAATAAATTTGTTTTTTGTATTTAGTATTTCAAATACATGAACTCATAAAGTCAAAGTATTTGTAATTCAAATACTTTTAGAATTCGATAAGAAAATACTCAAAATACTTTCTAATAATAATAAAAAAAGTAATTTATGGGTCCTTAGGAAAAATAAATAACTATACTTGCCTAAAATTCATATTTTTCCATTAAAAAATATTGGAAGAAAATTTTTTTATAATATTTTCCTCTTTTTAATTTTTTCCAAAAATTTTTGTTTAATATATAAATACTCACCAACAGAATTAACCGCCCATCAAGTTTTTGTTAATTATTTCAATATAATCAGAAGGTGACTTAATTTAATTTAATTTTTCAATTCTAGAGTTAAAAAATAATTTAAATATCAAGCATTTTTTATTTTTTATTTTTTTTTTTAAACATTTTTAAAAAATTAAAAATTAAAAAATGATTGATTTTTAAATTATTTTTTAACTCTAGAATTGAAAAATTAAATTAAATTAAGTCACCTTCTGATTATATTGAAATAATTAACAAAAACTTGGTGGGCGGTTAATTGTGCCGGGAAGTGAATTGTACAATATTTCTCTATTAGGTCAAACCTTTCCCCAGTGATACAACAACTATGATGAATTTTTTTGATCCCCTTTGAGTTGGGGGCCCAACGCTGGTAACGTTGTTTGCATCATGACTATTTTTTTTCTAAAAACATTCGTTTTAACTATAAAATTAAAATATTGTTAATTAAAATTATCTTAATTATTCAATAATTTTTAATAAAAACAAAAATATTATAAAGTATAAATGTATTTTGAATATTGTATTTTAAATACATCACAATAAAGGTATTTTTGTATTTGATATTTCAGATATATTTTGATGAGCATTTTGTATTTCCAATATATGTGATGTATTTTGTCCAATTACTTTTGAGGGGGATAGTATATATATGTTTGGAGAGGGGAAGCGGGTGAGCGAATGCTTGATAGGACCAGCCTCTCCAAACAAATGCTTTTATACTAATTACACATTACGATTAATACATACCATCTATAAGCTTTATTTACATAAAAATAACATTCGGGTAAAACCAAGCTTCATCGCTTATGAAATATAGCGTTGGGTCAAGTTCACCATCCGCAATCTTTTTAAAAAACCTAACTCACTTTTCTTTATCGCCAGGAAGTAATGCCTGAAGACATGAAACACGGTAAGGTTTCAGGCGTAAGAACTTGAGTACAGAATAAGACGAAGGTTTAACGCCTGTCTGTTGCCATATCCTCCTGAGAGATTTTTTCGTGCTAGCAGTAATTTTCTGAAACGTAGTAGCAAATTTTTTTAGCCGCCTCGTTCACCGGACTGGTCCGCGTGCGATTTTTATCTGTGGGGATATTTAAAAGTAAAAGTATACGAACATAATCCCGGAACGGTAAAACAACTGAAGGAGAATATACTTAATGTGTGTCAATGGACTGGGGTAGGTTTTATTTTGGACACCCAAACGACGGCTAGTCTCGTGGGGCATTGTTAGAAAACTGTCAATTTCAAATAAACCCCTATTTATTTTATTATATTTCTCACCTTTTTAATCTTAAGTACTCCATTTTTTACTATTGTTTTTTTAATTTTGTGGCGTTCTTTACCGAATTGACGGAATTTTTTTCAAGAGGAATGTGCCTCAAATTTCCCATTTTAGTATATATTTTTTCCCCCAATTTTTTAAAAGCCTTTATTTAGTGTTTCTTTTCTTTGTTTGCTCTTTTTTATTAATTTTTTTGTCCCTCCTTGTTAATTTTCCAGCTTACATTTCCTCTGGCACTTTTAAAGCACTACACGATCCGTCATCCAGGTAAAATTATCGAGAATTATTTTGCAAGAAAGTAAGACAAAAATTCATAACTTTCCCGTTAATACCTTTAGAAGAGGTTGAAGACTATATAAACCGTTTTACATCTAAAATGTAATGTTAGTATTGCATTTTTTTAAATGCATGCTTTATTATTCGTGCCTTTCAAATGAATAATAATTTTATTTAATTATAAAGCAAAAATTTCATTTTCCATTAGTCTTAACATGTTTTGGCTTAATCTTCTAGTATTCATCAGGTGTCCAAAACTCAAATCGATTCCTTCATAAAACCGTAAATATTTGTTCATTTTTTCCTTTCATTTTTATTATGAAATTTGGGCCACCCTGGACACAAGATTCAATTTGCAATCTCTCCCCTCTCCCCTCTGTGCGGGACTGATCAGAACATTGAAATTGTTGTGGAAGAATTAATAAATTTCTATTTTTCTCTTTGTAAAATTTAAAAAAAAAAAATCAACTCATATATAAAATATATAAAAGAAATGGGAAAATTTATTAATTCTTCGCTGAAAATATTCCTGATGAAGGCTAGAAGGTCAACCCGAATCATGTAGATAAAGGCAATGGGAAATAAAAATTTTTTTAATTCAAATAAACGAGCAATTATTCTACGGGTAACCATTAGATGTAGATTATAAAGGCAGACAAGGTACTCTTATTTTTAGTTAGAATTCATAGTTTAAGAAACGCTGATAGAATGGTAGGTCTGGATTTTTATCGCAGCTACAAAAATTTTTCGATCAGAGGCTTCGTTTGCCAGTACTAAAACAAAAATTAATACTATAAATAGAAAAATAAACCATAGACTATGCAACACGTATCTAGTCGAAATAAAAAAAGAAAGAAATTTGTAAGTTTTTTGCATGTTTTTCATAATCGATTTCAACTTTTTGTTTAATATATTTTTCCTTACATGCATCCAATTTTGTTTTACCTTATTTTTATTTCGGTTGAGTTGGATAGATTGTTCCCTTTCGTTTTTAATATTTGATTTTAAATAGTTAAGGATTCCCATCTGATAAATAGGCGGTGAGCTGGTCTCATCTTTTTTAAGTCTAATTTCTCGTATCGGCCTCACAGCTTCAAGAGAGAAGTGTTTTATATTAATTTCAATAAGAGGAATTAAATACATTAAAGGATAGATAAATTTTAAGGATGTTTGCGTCCGTTGAATATCATTTCATAATTGTGATTATACTAAAATAAAACAAAAATGTATTTAAATAATTATTATTATTATATAATTTTATTTTGATAATGTAGTATATTATAAAATTATTAAGTGAATATATAGTGAGTGAATGATTGTTGAGGTGTTGGTGCAGAAAAACATCGTAGCAAGATTTTCATTTTTTTTATTAATAACTCCTCTGCTAAATAATTTTTTTTATTTCATAAAATTTTAAATGCGACTAAATTTTTTAGATGATATTTTATATATTTTTATCTAATAGTTATATTCCAATAAAGAATAATATAAAATATTTATTATGTAAATGTCTCATATTTGTTATTACAATACACTCCATAAATTTTAGAAAATATTTAAATTTCGAACTCAAAATATATTTTATTGATTCACTTTCAATTCAGAATATTACTGAATATATACAATATTTATTATTTATACAATACACTAGATCAACCATTAAAAAAAAAAAACAAATTTTCATTGCTACAAAATTCAAAATGTCCTATTTAAAATTTTGATTTTTTAATTAAAATTAAGGCACATTTAAGAATTCATTCTTTATTATTGTTAAATATGATATATAGAATCTCGAATAAAATAATATGAAGCATAACACTTGCTATATTAGTGTTTTTTAAATATCTAGCTATTTATATATTTATATTTATATATGAAAGCTTATCTGATTTAAGCTGGGAAATGAAAGTAATGCAAGCGATATTAAAAAAAAGAAAATAAAAAATAATAAACATCCTTAAATGGTATTGGAATAGCAAATTAATTTCCTATAACAAATCCAATAATAAATTTAAATCAATTATATTCAAATACAAATTTTTTATCTATATAAGATATATTTATTTATTTATTGTATTAGCATTATATGATATAGTTATTTTTTATAAATAAAAATATGCAAAAAAATGAATAATGGTACATACAATATATGGTTGATGTTTTATTATAAATCGTAGTGTATTTATTAAAAATATCAAGGCACATTGTTTTCATTTGACCATCACAAAAAATTTGATAATTATTTATATCCAGCCTAATCTATAAATATATATGTATATAATGGAGTGGACAGAAGTTGAGATTTTACCTTTGTTTTATACAGTTTCTTGTTGCGAATTTGGTTGACTAAATACATGGTATTAATAGTTATATTTCCCAGTTAGGCAACCAAAAAGGATTTGGATGAAGTATAAAACAAGGACAAATTCAAGTTAGGTACACCCCAGTGTATTTATTAATATATATAGATAGATAGGGAGAGAGAGATAGAGAGAGACAGAGAGAAAGTGAGTCTTCTCAAGCGTGTTCAAAATTTTGCAACAATTATATATTTAATATCAAAATCAAATTATAAAGAAATAAATAAAAATGGTGCCATAAAAGTTCTTTTGGCGAAAGAAACAGATCTCACAAAAGAAAAAAAAATTTCCTCCTTAAGAAGGAAAAGAGTCTAAATCTAATATTCTATTTTGTTTTTTCTTTCCTCTTTCGGTCATAAAATCAAAACCTAATATTAAAAATAAAAAATATTATTACTAGATCTATTTTTGAAACAGAAAAAAGAAATGTTTCTTGTTGAAAAGATTTTAGAAATGATATTTAGATCATGTTTTTCTTTTAATTGAAAAAATTTGTTAAAACGATCAAAATCCTCTCGCCTTTATTGTTTTAAATAAATCTGAGTATTTTAAAAGGATGATATTTTTTTAAGTTGTGAGGAATGAATAATAATAATAATATTATTATTATTATAAATAATGAAAAGAACTTATAGAAAAAAGGAAATTTATTTTTGATGAGAGGAAGACTGAGAATTTTTGTTCTTTTTTTAATGATTTTTTGATTGAGAGGCTGATTCGATGTGAGACGCCCTCCTGGGCCGGACTGAGTGGAGTGATGGTCGGAGAGATGCTGTATGGACCGCGTGAGATTGTGCAGCAAGGGCATGGTTATTCACACATCCACCTTAAATGGTGACCCGGGAATATGCTCGTCTCCCCATTTTACGATGACGATGTATTCTCCTCGTTCGCGTACTACGTAGTTCACCTGGTAGTTATTTCGGCCCATATGCTTAATGAACACTTCCTCGCAAGGCATCTTCGGGCCGTATACACCCACGTAGAGAATATTGTTTCCTGGGAAATTAAATACAACCGAATAATGTAATTTTATTATTCATACTTATTTTTATAGAAAATCTAGATATTCCTATATGTTTTCCAAACAAAATTTTAATGATAATTATAGTCCAATCAAATTCAAAAAAGAATACTTGATCCAAAGTTCAGGTGCAATTTACTTAAAAATTTTTAGGCTTTTGCAAATTCGTATGTGTTGTGGTAATGGGTCTGCTCTAGTTCAAAGGAATAAATCTTTGAAAGATCGAAGTCTAATAAAATATAAGGCAGTGTTGTTAACTTTTTAAAATTGTTCACCCGATGAAAATTTAGCAGAAGTAAATATGGCTTAAACAAAATTGTACTAAACTTATTTATAGAAAACTTAATTCGTTTGGAAAAGTGTCGGACAAATGGCAATCACTAATAGGAAGAAATTTTTTTTAATAAAAAAACCTCCTATTTAGTAAGTATTTAGAGGAGGCAGTGGCTAAGACGGATTACAAATCTAGAGTATGAAAATAGCTCGGGTTCGAATCCGGCTTGCAGCAATTATTTCCAACTTTGCCAGAGGTCTCCTCCTGGGGTAGGGAGGTAATCTCACCCCCAGAAGCCCAAGTGGTATCACAATGGGTCATTACTGGCCTGAGTCACCCTAAAGGAGGGCGGCAGCCACCTAAACCTAACCTAACCTAGTAAGTACTTAAGGACTTGTTAATAAAAAAAAGAGCGAATGAAGGTTTATAAACTTTCAGTGACAGAAATGAACTAGAGCAAGTCAAAATGAATGAGTGTTTTAAAAAAAGATTAGAAGAGCAATGGTAACATTTTTAGAAAAAATTTTCTTTAAAGTTCTTTGGGGATATAATTCTTTAAATATTGTAAATCTTTTATTTTTCCTAAATTAATAATACAGTTCATTGCAAACTAAACGTCAGTTTCATTTTGAATTTATATTCTGTAATAAAATTTTATAAAAATATTAAGATATCTCTTTGGAAGTTTTAACTAGAAATTATTTCAGAAAAGAAGAAATAATAGTTGAAAATTTCTAATTATTTAAAGAGAATAATTTATTCCCCCACTTTTAGTGAATGACCAAAAGACAACAAATAAAATTTTTGCATTCAAATTCTATTATTTTAAACCTGCTGTATAACAAGAAGCAGATTTGTAAAGCAATAACTTACCAGCCTCTCCCGCATGAACTGTGAACATATTCTGCTTCTGGAGATAAGCCTTTTTAAGACCCATTCCTTTAGATGTCACTTTGGAAGCATCTGATTTGAAAAGAGGGAGGACAGGACCAGCAGATCGATTTTTGGATATTTTTTGAACTGTCTCCACGACAACTGAAGAGGTTTCTTGCGCACCTCTTTCAGCAAGATCTTCACCTAAAAAAAAGTAATAAATAATTAGATACAGAAATCAGCTAAAATTGATTGAATATCTATTATTCTTTATAATAGGAATATTTTTTGACGCAATTTTAATTTAATTTATTCAAAGAGGCTGTTAGCCCGTTTCTTAACCAGCTCTAAATTACATCCTACATCTATATTATACTATAACATAAAAGACAAACTCTGTTTGTAACACAAGGAATCTGAAACCACAGGGCGGATTTTTGTGGGGTTTTTTCTAATGTGTAAAGAATTTTCCAGAGGTGCTTTTAGAATATGAGTAATTCAGATTAGGAGTCGGGAAAGTCCCTTTAAAAAGGGGGTTTTAAAGGTGTCACATTTTAATTTAGTAAGAAACTGATTAACTCAGGTACCCATAACACATATTCATGGACTTTTTTTCATTGTGTACAGAGTAGGGTGGAGTTTTTGAGTAATTCAGATTAAGTGATGGGAACTCCCCTTTTTAGGGGGAAAGGTTAATTTAGTTTGGAACGCCGTAATGTGGGAACACATGGTCAGATTTAGATGGCACTTTTTTAAAGAAGAGAAAATTTCCCAAGTACATAAAGGAATAGAGTTGGTATTGATTAGAGGGCGCTAACCACAATTAGTGTAGCTGATCAAGTAAATCATTAGCTGGGCATAGGACATCTTCTGAGGAATAATTATTTTTTAATTTAACTGGGATAAGAGAAAGTTGCAACACATGATTAAGTGAAGCCGCAGCGACCGCCCCCTCTCTAAGTGCGCAGCTAGTTTATGAAGTAATAGTCTTTAACTTTATCTATTCCAGAATTTTTCTCAGCTCGAAAAAATACTTTGTGTCCGCGAAGTGAAGAACATTGTACTAGAGTTAAATAAATTTTAAATAAATAAATATTTAATTTACCTGTACAGGAAACTTTAAATGGTGATCCCACAATATGGTAACCGTTATATTTAATGCTGATGAAATAATCGCCAGGAACTAGGGGCGTGTAACGGACTTTATATCCTTCTTCCACTTCGGTACAATCCATAGATACTTTGGATGGGCCATCGATGGTGACAGCAAGGGTTCCAGCACCAGCATTGCATGTGTCTACTATAAAGTCGGTCTTTTGGCCTGAAAATTAAATCATTCATGTATCATTGATCAAAAGATTTACTCTGACTATTCTTTTGAATCACATAGTTAAAGTAAATGTAAAAATAATTTAATTATTAAACAAAATACTTTAAATATATTAATATATATAATAAGACCCATTTTTCATTATTCTTAGGTATTTTTTTTTCTTTTGAAAATAGAGTTAAAAAATAATTTAGAAATTTAAATTCATTTCCTTTTTAACCCCAAAAAATAATCTTTTATTTCAATAATAAAAATAGCATACCAATCCCAATAAGAAAAGCCAAATAGTATTCCTCTTTAGTATTAATTTAGTAATCAATTAATAAAATTATTTATATCTCTATCTATTTTCTCTAATCTATTGTCAATTGAATTTCTGAGTTAAAGAGTAAACTTTCCTTTACTTTTTGTTCTTCAAAGAAAAAAGATTTGTTTTTCTAATCTTTGTATAGAAGAATAGAGAAAAATTAGAATGCGTAAAAAAAAATATAAACAAAAAGATGAGAATCGGTATTATAAAGAAAGATATTTCTATGTACATTATTTATATATTTAATAAAATAATTACCTGTCTTGATGTCGCCGAGGCCGTTTCCATGCGCAGATACAGCAGCTGGATCGGCGTCCTCTTTGCCTACTTTGATACGGAACGGCGAACCGGGAATATGCACGGCGTTAAATTTGACATGAATATTATGAATACCGTTCTCTCTCGGCATGAACCGAACAGAGTAAGTGTCAGAATCGATGGACTGTATGAAACAATCATCTTCTGCCCCCGAAGGTGATACGATCTGTTCAGAAAAAAAATAATAAGGTTGTAGTGAAATGTACGATTTGATAGATCTATAGCCTTTGGGAGCAGAGCAACTATAAAAGAAAAAATTGTTGAGTCTCATGGATTCTAAAGGGAACAATTTTATTATAAATATTTTTGAAGATAAAGTTTTTGAAGAACAGAAGAGGATGACAGAGAATCTTTTGAATGCCTAGATTATTTAATTATAAAAGGAAGAGGACAAGAGAAACGACTGGTGAGAAATTAATGTAGTAGGGGTTTCTTGCCTTAGCATCGAGTTCGCCTTTGGCTCCATTCTTGCGTACAAGGAAGGCGGTGGGTTTATCAGCCTGTACACCAGCGTTCGGGAATTGAAACACCTCTAATTTATGGGCATCACCCATGGCTGGTGAGATGAAGAGCTTGTAGGGTGAATCGGGGATGTGTTGGTCGTTGAACTTGATACCAACGCGATACTCCCCTGGAAACAAATTAATGTTAATAATAGAATTTATAATCACAACTTATTCTCAAAATAGATGATAAATACTGGACACACACACACACACACACACACACACAATCGCTCACATATACAGGTGGCCCTCAGGCGATTTCGCCTATCTCCACCCACTAAATACTGGACAGAATGATTAGAGTTGGTGTGATCGAGTATCAAGGATTTGGGGCAATTTAGCTCGCAAAGATTTACATTCGACCACCAGGAAGGTTACGACTCAAACCCGTCAATTGAAAATACTTACATAATGTGAAAAAAAGTTACATCCAATTCTATATCTAAAATAATTTTAAAAAGTGAGATTTTAAGGAAAAAAATTAGAGAATATTGTTATCGTTTTTTAGACAAATTCTAAGTTAAAATTATTCAATTACGAAAAAGAATTTTTCATTCATTTCCTGAAAATAAGTCTAATATTTTTTTATTTAAAGAAATTTTTTTTCATAATTATAAAGAAAATGAAGATTTTAAGAAAGGCATCACTTAACTGAATGAGCATGGCTTGTAAAAAAAATCCATCTTATAACATAGGAGTTTGGCCCCCCAAAAAACGAGCTTATCATAAAAATTTTATTAATTACTATTATTCTATATTAAATTGATTCAATTTTTTTTTGTATTTTTAAAAAGTTTAAAACTTAGTAGACAAACAGTATGTGTAGTATGCATTAATGAAAAAATTTAGATTGCCTACCTTCCAGATTTGAATTGGTAACTTGTATTTGTATTAAGGGGGCGAAACTTAAGAGAGTTTTTTTTTAGGGGGGGGGGGAAAGAAGGTCAAAATTGTGACTTTTCTTTAATACACCAAATTCTTGATCAACAATGCCAACTAAATTTTATCACACTTTTTAATTTGTTCTAAGGTAAAAAAAAAAAGGCATGCCAACTAAATAGAAATTTGCCACTGTTAAGTCGATTGTGGGGGTCTGCCCGAACCACCTGGGCTACGCCCCTGAAGATGTGGTGTCAAATCAAAATTTCTCTTCAATCAAATTTGTAAAGGAAAGACAGGCTATGGTTACTTAAGAGAATAACTTTCTTTAATTTTAATGGGGTAGGTTTACGTTTCCCATCCACAAAAAGAGCACTCTGTTATAAGATTGGAAAATTTTCGTTAATCGTCTTCTCAAAATAAATTACGTAAAATAATAATTACATTTATTTTCTAAATCATATAAAAACGATTTGTTTATTAAATAAAAGAATTGGGCCTAAATGAATGGATGAAAAATTTCAGCTAAAAAATAAATATTATTATTAGAATTATTCTTTTTTTTTAAGTTTATGTAATATGAATGATGAAAGAGGACAAAGCAATGAATGAATCGGCTGATAAAAATAATCTTAAAAAAAAATTAAGAGTTGCTTCATAAATAATAGAACTAAAAAAAACTTTTACTTTCTCTGTAAGAAAATCAAACAAATCTGGCAATCATAACAAATTTCGCCATCATGAATTCTTGAATTCCTTAACAACCCCTGAGAAAAATATTGATAAATTTTATGTGACCTGGTCATGTTTTACCTTAATCAAAAATTCTTCTTGTTATGATAAATTTTGGAAAGTAAAAAAAAAAAAAAAAAGAGTAAAAATGGAGTAGGCAGAAAAGAGGAATATTGGAACAATTTTCTTTTAATTTGTAAAATAACAATATTGTCAAAAACTTCTATAATTGTAAAATACGATCCTAGAAACAATGGAGGATTATTTTGCAAAGAAGTTGACCGAAGCTAAGTACAGATAGAGAAAAGGTCCCCCTATGAATATGATAAAATGAAATCTATTTTTTAACAAAAAAAAAATCTAAACTTAGTTGGTTGATGTTCTCATTCCCCC
>JAAAKE020098155.1:0-19054 GCA_010014785.2 Anisolabis maritima
CATTTCACTCTATGTTCATAAATAAAGGTTTTCTCGTCATTCTAAGAGTGAGTACATTTTTTTGAGACACCCTGTATTATTAATTAACATAAGGTTCTTTTAACTAACTGATCGTATATTCCAAAACCGAAACAAGTTAAATTTTAATGGAATTTTGCATTTCTTAATTAAAATGATAAATTTATCATTGTTTTGGAGGATTTCTTGAGTTGAAATTTTGCTGAATATTTAGTTAAGGGAAAGGAAAGAAGAAAACAAGAAATAGTTATATATGTAAAAAAAGCGTTTAAGAATTGTTTGAAATTTTTTAAAACATAATTTTTTTTTTTTAATTCTTCAATAAATCAAAATGTTCGTTTTAATCTTAAGAAAAAAGGATAACCCCGCATTATTTAATTATTAAAACTACATAAAAAAGTAAAAAATATATATAAATCAAAATGAAATAACGTAATTTGAAGCTGGCCATTCATTTTCAAACTTGTTGAAACGAAGCTTAGCTTGAGTTTTGAGTGAACTATACACTTTCAAACTTGATGACTGGACTGACAGTCGGGTAGGAAGTTTGATGATTATCACTTCAAAACTCAAACGACTCTTCCAACTCATAAACTCCTCCACATACTTTCTAACTTGTATGATCAAGCCAAGGTCAACGATCGTCGTAATGAATGATTTGAAAATGAATGGGCCGATTTACAATTAAATTTTTATTTTATTTTTATTCTAACAATAAAGAAACTTCAAATATATAATTTTTGTCCAATGTCAATAAGATAAAATGTGAGATGTTTATTTTGACTGATCATATTGTGAATTCCGGCCAGGGTTCACTTTTGCACTGGATAAGCCACCTTTACCCCAAAGCACCAGTGTAATTATTAATTAATTAATTCAATATTAGTTTTGAATCGCCACTAACGCCACTGGCGTCTTCTGCCTCTAGCTTGAGTCTACATTCGAGGCATTTTCGATATCTTAGAAATCCCATTCTCTAACACTATCTGGAAAAAATTTTGCTTCCAAGTCTTACAAGGTTCTTTCTGTATTAATCTGTTTCGAGAACAGAACTCGATCTAATATAGTGATTAATTCCAGCCGGGGTTACTACAGTCGAGTTATTCTCGGAAAGGGACGTGAGAGTGGTACGGTAAAGAACTAGACGGAGTCAAGCCCCTCTAAGGGACCTAGTTGGCGGAGAAAAGCAGAGAAGTAATGAGCGCGGTATAATCTGTTCTTGTGATTGGGTGAAACTACCTTGTGAGGTGGGAACTTTTTGTTGATAATCCTTTAGAGTGAGGTTAAGATTTCTAAAATTCCAAAAATGCCTCGACTGTAAATGGAGTTACAAATGTAAGGTATTTCCTCAAGAGAGAAATTTTACTTTCTTTCAAATATATCGGCGGCCGGGGGATGATTACTTTATTGCCAAAATCTGGTGTTACTGATAGGATTTGGGAAGGTCAATTTCATTCACTTTTTCTCATTCATCACTATGAATACTCAGAATCACTTTTATTTAAGTGTAAAAATAATTTTAATATAATAAAATTATTTAAATTTATTCATGATGATGAATTTCTTATTTTTCCATATTTAATTTGTAAAGTGAAGTATAATAATTGAGGAAAATTTCCATTTTTCATTAATCCCTTGTCATGTCATGTCTACGTCTCTTTTTATTCTTAGATTCGTTATTTCCAAATGCTTTTCGGAAAAGCCAAGACAAAGACTCCGACATCTCTTCCGATTGAGAAAAAAACAACTTCAACAACAACAACAACAACAACAACAACAACAACAACAACCACGCCAACAACGACATCTTCATCTACTTTTTCTACCACTTCTTCTAATTCTCTTTTCTCGGAAAAATTTAAAGTTTAACAAATTATAATGAAAAGGTAAAACAAACAAACAAAAACAAACTATTATTCCATTTAAATATTAAGATTTATGGCAGAAATTACAAAAATGACAAAAGTTTTGAAATTGTTATTACTTTTTATTTAATTTAAAAAAACAAATATCCTAATTTATTAATCCTCCGTCTCCATTTTTGGCTTTTTCCTACTACTCGACTGTTTTTTGGACGAACAATCAAAAATTATCTTCTGTCTTAATAATAAAAATTTTCTACTAAAATAAGATGTACGTATCTCCGTCCCCAATGTTCCTAGACATTCAAAATTAAATAAATTATTTACAATATCACAGATTTTGAAATATTTTGACCAGAAAACGAATTTTATATTTTTCATTATTTTGTGATTAGGAATTCCGACTAAAAAATTTAACTTCTTTTCATTCTTAATCCGTTCGGTCATTACTAAAGATCTCAAAAGATACGAAAAAGATATTTTTAAGAGCTAAATCTTTAAGATAATTTGTTTATCGAATTTATTTTTAAATATTTTTATTATTATTATTTATATTATTAGTGTATTTGATTTTTTATTTTTATCATTAAAATAAAATTAAAAAAAACGTATTTAAAAAATAATAACCAAAGTTATTATATTTCTATAAATATTAATAAAATAAATAAATTCCTTGTCTCCTTAATCCTCGGAATTTTTAAAAATTCTGAAATCTCCTTGGAATACTACATAGAATATCAAATTTGGTATTTTAAACTGTATTTGAACACCTTAAATATCTCATCTTAGAAACCACATGAGTCAAATAACTCAATACTTATGGAAAATAAATTATTTAAACTGGGGTTGGTTACAAAGAGAGTTGTAAAGATCTTAGCTAGCGCGGGGCTGATTCTAGCTTATATAATTTATAATATATTTAATCTTATATAATTTATAATATATTCGATCTATATATGAAAGATTTCCCTGGCTACCGCAAGTTACAGCCCCGCTTTACGCCACCGAACTCCCCAATTTATTAATATTAAAAAAAGAAGTTAAAGAATTATTATGCTAACCAATAAAAACAATCATTCTATGTTTTCATTCATGTTTTAATAATGTGTTTTTCCAATATGAAGCTAAATTGCGAATAAAAAATAAACGACTGAATTTCTAACAATAATAATGCAAGGGTAGTTAAAAGTTTTCCCAAATTACATCCTATCCCGTCATTTATGAGAGAGGCAAATAAGTCTCTTGTTTTATAAATAAAGTCTAATAATGATGAAACCGAAAGACAAAAAAAATGTTGAGAAATTTAGAATTCAAAATTATAATTTCAATAATTTTTGTCAGGGGCACACAAATTAATAGAAATTAAAAATGAAACTTTTCCTTTTTTATTTTCCAATATCAATTAAGAATAAAATTCACACATTTTCCAAGATATATGTAAATTCAAAAATTATAAAACATAAAAAAAAAATAGTGTTCCAATTCACTAATGGAGTAAGATTTTGGTTATAAAAAAATAATCAAATTTTTGTTATATTTTATTTTTATTCCTAAACACGTTTCCTGTTACAATACTAATATATCTAATAATATGGAATAAAATAAAATTACTTTACATTACATATATTACGTTCTTTTACCTAAGTAATCACTCCAGATTTTTTCTAACAAATAAAATATTATAAGTAGAATTCATATTAACAATAAACAGACTAAAAGGCATTAAAAATAGCTACTTAAAGTTAAATATGAACGCTAAAGTATTAATTTATTTATAGCAATCTTTAATATTTTATCTGAAATTCATAAACATCTCTCTTTCCAGCTAATGCGATTCCCGATTTTTTTTCAAGAGACCTTGGACAAAAGTTAAGAGGTGACTCCCTCTAAAAGCCTTGTGTCCTTGGTTTTTTCATTGTTAATTTACAATTCGCATTTAGTCAACCTCAACATGCACCTTGTAAAGTCCCCACTCTTTTTCACTCCTGTTCTTCAGGATTGCATGTGACCATCGGTCACTATAGGTCCGCTGGACCTTATGCTTCCATATCCAAAAAAAAGAAATCTAGGCAAAATCATGATTTTATTAAATATAATAGTAATAATTCTAAATTCACAAGTGATTTTTATATAGTTATTGATAATATATATATTATTTATATTCAACAAAATTTTGCAAATAAATTTTTACATATGTAGTTTTATTAATATTATTATTGAGTAATATAATTATATTCTACTAAAGCAGGGGCCGCCAAACTTTTTTGATCATCGACCCCTTAAAATTTGCTAATTCTCTTATCGTCTCCCTCTATAAAAAATTGTTAAAAAAGAAAAAAACGTAATTTTTTTTTTTTTTTGAATAACTTCCACGATAAATACAATCATGGCAAGAGATAATCCCAAAATTAATATTATAAATGCAATTTGAAGGTCTTCTAAATTAAATACTTTCAAAGTATATTTTTCTTGTAAATTTTTTAGGTAGAGAACTTTTATGATTTTTTTCCAAACTTCCAAATCGTCTAACCATTGAGCTATTCCACTCTCGTAAAATGAAAAAAATATCTTTTTTAATTCTTTCTTAAAGGGAAATCCATTAAATGCACCGTTAAAATAAAGAGGAAATGTTCCCAATTTTTGTGGAACAACAAACAAATTTTGTGATAATTCATCTATTTTTTGTATATATCTTTCAGCAATTTCACAGGACTCTATTAAAGCTAAATTCGGTTGTCTATAAACATCAATTAAAGAAATATTAGGATAAATAATAATCTTTTTTCCATTTTTTAGTATTCTGAATTTTGAAAATCTCATTTTATTATATAAACCTTTGAAATCTTCATTAGTTTTAAAATCTCTTGAAAAAATGAAATGACATAAAAATGGAAATTTACATTCAAAATTTAAATTTGATTGTTTTATTTGTGAAATGGAGTTAATTGTTGGATATCTGCCAGGAGTTTGGAGTAGGGAATATAAACTTGATTGTAAACCTGATATTAATACAATCGAAACTACCATAATAACCAAAGTGATCATTCTTGACGAACTTCTTTGAATAGATGATAACCAAATGACAGGAACTGTGATGAATAAACTAAACATTCTTGTAAAACTGTAGATGATATCAGAGAGATGCAGCTTGGTTCCCTGGACGAAGTTGAGGAGAGTCCAAATCAAAGAGGAGCAGATCCAACTCAAGCAAAAGAAAAGCCAAACACTTGGTTCAAAACAGCGAGGTAACACCTGCCATTTTGGATAAAACTCTCCTTTGGGTACAATTAAACAAAGAGACATTGAATAATAATAATCGACCGCAATACCTAAATATATGGGCTCGTTAAAAAGAAATAAAATTATCCCATCTAAGGATTCTTCTTTATTCAACATCTTCATATTCCAGTTCTCCATTAAATATTCAGCGATGGCCTTATTTTTTCCTCTCAACGTACCATTTGGATATTGCACTTTAGTAATAATTATTAAATTATTTGATTTTAGGTTAGGTTTTCTTCTAAAATAGGCCTTGTCCAAATTCGTAATTGTTCGCTTTGTTCCATTTTCCCAAGGTTCTCGTACCCAAATTTCATTTTGTGGTTCACAAACCGACGAATATTGAACAAATAAAAAAACTTGGAAAAATATCATCATTTGGTATTTTTTGAATTTTTGAAAATAATAATCCGGATCAATTCTGCACGAAATTATTTTTTCATCTCTTTTGTCGATAAAAATAATAATGTTATCGTTTTTGCGAAAATACTTATAACTTGTAGGATCCAATTCTCCGACATTTATAAAATTAATCTGAACCATCCGATTAGATCCTTTAATTATTTGCGTAATATTTTGTGTAAAAATAAAGGTTGAGTTTAAATTTATATTAATAGCTCGAGTTAAATCATTTTCCTGTTTATATTTTCCAAAAAAGAATAAATAAGTGTGTTGATTTGGAAATTCAAAATATTTTAAACACAATTTAATAAGATTATTATAATCTGGTGGAGGGTTTAAAATTTCCAAAATCGTTTCATTTGCATCACCAAATGATACAAATACAGCAATTATTAAAAGTAAAACTTTAAACTCCATTTTTTTTTAACTTTATCCACCCAACTTCATTACACACTTATATAGAGACGTCAAGCACTTAAATAAATGGCACTCTTAATATTTATATTTATAAATAATAAATAAATAACGATTTATGCTTAAGAAAAACTTTTTTTCCCCTATTTGTCAAATAAGAAAGATATTTAAATAAAAGTGAGGAATCAAAAATAAATTTACTCTCATTTTTTAATTATTCATTCTCTACTAAATGTTAACGTTAGCAATATACTCTAGAAATTTCGACATGGTTTCATATTCTATCTCAATTTATCATGTCTTCTTGAAACCAGGAATTGATTTTCCTAATTGACTTTTGTAAAGAGCATTTCGAAAATTTTCATTATTAAAATAATAATTGTCGAAGGCTGGAATTTTATATGGTGAAGATGAAAACATAATGCAGCAGCCTTTGTTATGAAAAAAATGATTTTATGACCCTTATGACTCAACGTTTCGGAAACAAATTATATCTTTTTCAGGTCTCTCAGGGGTTAGAAATCATTTACACACAAAAGATTGCACACATGCAAAGCTTACAGGATATTTTTGTAATATAGCTTAAAAGGCAATTTTTGAGTGAAAATGAATTTTAACGCTTGAGAGAATGAAGTCCTGAACTTGTTGAAACGTTGTATTTTTAATGAGAAATAAATTCATTTTTATCATAACAAAGGTTGCTGAACTTTCTTTTAATACTCAAACTAAATGTTTATTATTTCGAATTTTTTTTACTTTGCAGAGAAATCATGCAAAATCTTCCTAAATTGATATAACTCAAAAATAAATATTTAGCAGACAAGTGAAAAGTGAATGTTTTCAATTTTTGTACTAAAAATTAAATTTTTTTTGCATTTTATAGTTCATCAAATATAATAATTGGTGATTTGTAAGACCCCATTTTTTGTATTTACAAGAAAGTGCTTCTTTATGATCCAACACAAAACTCCGGCTGCTTAGAAAAAAGAAAATTCATTGCCTTTCTTCATCTCCACTTAACGATGGCGATTCTGTATATTAGAATTCTCATTCAAGGATCGTCATTTAAATAAAAGAAATTTTAACAAATAATACATATTTCAAAAATCCCTCATTTAGAATATTTTTCCAGTAGTTTACTTTCAAACCGGTCGTACGAGCCTTGCTGTTCATAGAAGTTTGAAAATGTATGTAGGAGATTTGAATTTGAAGAGCCGTTTCGAGGGTTATCTGTCAAGCTTCCTACCCGACTGAGAGTCAACTTATCAACTTCAGGTCCGGTTGATAAGTGTTCACTCAAACCGTACGACTAGTTTGGAAATGAATGGGCCTCTTGAAAATGTTAGTGCAATAAAAAGTTTAGATTATAAAAAAAAACTCTCTAACAAAAAAATTGGATTGTTTTATTTAGGACGGATTTATGTTTACTACAAAATGGATCTTTTTATATGTATGTAACTTACAATTTAGTTTCCGGTCTAAATTTTAATATTCTCTATTTTATTATAAATAATTTCTAAAATATATTTCTCTTATACATTTATATATACACACTATTAAACGTACTAACAATAAGAGTAAGACTATTAGACTATTTTAACGATGTTTTCATTTTATGTTTAAATTAAAGGAGGAACGAATCCTGAATTTTCTCAAATCTGAATCTTAAAATATTCTCAAATTCCTCGAATTCTTCTTATAAGAATAAATATGAATTAATATTATTCCTTAAAGGGATTGTAACAAATGATAATCAACGTTTTTAAGAATATCAGGATTTGAATGCTCCTTCTCTAATTTAATATTTTATAATAAATAATATAATAATAAGTAAATAAAGTCAGTCTGTCTGGAAAACCACTAATCTTTCTTTTTAGCTCTCGATTTCAAATAAATACTCAACAATATTAATATTAACAACAAAATACTAAATTGTTGGTGGGTTGAAGCTTTTTAATGAATGAGAAAGACAAACCCAAAATGAATTTTAATAAAAACAATATCTCATCTTCTTCAGGAAGACTAAATGTAATTTTTATTGTTATATTATTGTTGACATAAATGGACTAGGCATAAAGTAAATAATGAAAAGCGTGATAATTTTTTTTGTTATAGGTATATTTAAGCATAATAGACGAACGTTTCTATGAAATCAAGCATCTGCAAAATTAGCTTTATATTTGTAATGGCTGAAGAAGTGTAGAGACAAACGTTGGAAACAAAACGTATTTAAAATTCATTTTGGCTGAATCTTCTTTCTCTCTATCTTCAATGTTAATTAATAACTTCATAAATCTCTCTCTCTCTCTCTCTTTCTCTCTCTATAGGCCTATATTATAAACAAAGTATCTATATGATTGTGAGAAAAATTATTTTTCCTTAAAAAGTTTTAAGTAAAACATTCTTATAAAATTGAAAGAACATTAAATGAATTGTAATTAATTTGTATTTACAAAAATTGCTTAAATTTAAATATTGACTATTTAAGAAAAACTTAAATGAGCATAAAAATTTAAAAAGTACAAAATACTTTGTTTAAAATCATTGTAGCATTGTGAACATTAGAAGGTAAATTTAGAGGCTCCCCCCACAAAATGATGGAACTAGAGTCTGAACCACCCAGCCCTCACCTTGAAAATTTTTGGTGGGTATCAAACATGCCTAATCTCTAGAGGAAACAATTCTAAGAATGTAAGCAATTGATTATTGTTATTTATTTATTATACTGTATAGTACAAAAAATACCGCCAGGGGCAACACCTTCCCTATCGCGCCAGCTTTCATTATTCTTTATATTAAATTGACATGAAATAAATTCAGGTCGACTAATCCATCATTTTTCACTCATCTCTACTTGGCGATTATTACGTTCAGAGTTGACGTAAATATATTTTGGTATTTAAAATTGAAATCACACTTTTATAGGAAATATAATATGAATATATTTAGAGAATGAGGGCGAATAAAAGGGGGCTGAAAGGTTGCTATGGTCGAACAAAAAAAGGTCAAACAAGGGAAAATTGGAACATAAATTTAGCAGAATAATAATAACCTTATAAAATATTATAAAATCAGCCTATTCATTAATCGCTACTTATTGTAGATTTTGTCAAGAGATAAGTTATAAAATTTAAACCCGTTATAATAATAATCATATTTTCAAAATAAAAATATGTATATTAATTTGGTTGATTTTTTTCAATATTTATTTTTACTTATGTAAAAAAAAAAACTTCAAAAATGGAAGCGCTTTTGTTGTATTAAATCATTTTTTATTTTCTCTTATTTTAATTTATTTTAAATAGCTACTAAGGCTTAAATAATTGCTAAGATTTTTTTTTGTTCCCTACTTATTCCGTACTTTATTTACAAATATAAATATTTACATAAAAACGAACATTTAAAAAAATCCTATTTCATTAATTTAATATAAATTAATGAAATCTTTAAAAATAATTTATAAAATTATTTTATTTTAAACAATTTCATAAAATTAAAAACTATCCTTTGAATTCTCTAATATATCATTAGAATAATTTCTTTGCACTCCATTAAGAAGTAATATTAAAAATACTGCTATGATGTCATCCTTTTGGAATCTTTTGTCATTTGCTTAGTTTTAGAGAGATAATATTTTAATATATAAAAATTGGTGGGCTTTTGAATCTTCTTCATTTCTTTTTGATGAAAGAATCGATAAGATCTGAAGTACTATAGTAAGTTCCAATGCAACAGCATGTGAGTCCAAATATTAGCAAAATACCATCCTGGAAAAAATACAAAAATATTAATAATTAGATAGGGGGAGGATATTATTATATAAAGAGACTTAATATTATAAGTTGGAACATGGGACCCCTCAGAATAGAGAAAAATATTTGTTCCCAAGTATTGCTAATATACAATAGGTTAGATCCCCCCCCCCCCCCAAAGTGAAACAGGGTATTTTAGTAAGAAGAAGGCGCATCTTGGAACTCCGTCCCTAATTCTAATTAACTATAGGAAGAGAGAAAAAGAAAAAGTTTTCAGGCCAATTTTATTTATTCAAATTAGGAGGGACTTAGGCTATTTAGATCAATCATACAAAATAAAATTATTTCTTATATGGCATTAGCTCCACCTAAGAAACAATTTTATAACTTTGTATAATTAATACAAAACTATCGATTGAATTAAAGAGCGTGATGATGGTCGCAAACTGAGGACCGAAACATCTTTTCTGTTCGAATAAATTAAATTGGCCAGAAAACTCTGTTTTTTACTTTCTCTTACTTTTCTCTCTTCCTATATTACCTGTCCATAGTCTTCTTATTGATTCAAATTAATTACTACATCCATCAATAAATCGAGAGTGATCTCTCCCCAACTTTCTCGTGTATATATATATAGGTGAGTAACCACGATTTTTAGAAAAACATTTCAGGAAAAATACCAGTAGAGGTTCACAAAAATAACCCCAAGTTGAAAGAGATCTACGTTTTGCTGAAATGCACTGTAGGTCCTACATTAAAGCGTGCTCGAGTTATCGAGTTGAAAAATGGAGTTTTCAGACTCAGGGAGATCCAAAACGCCAAGAAAAATAAAAATCTCGAGATCAAATTTTTACCGACGATTACAATACTTTCCTTATACAATAGCATTATACCGTTTTTACTTTCTCTTACCTATATTAATTTAAACTTTATATTTAAGCTAGGTATCCTTGACGCTTGTACTTGTACACTTTGAACCCAAAACTTTTCAATACAATAGGTCAATGGGTTCTAGTATTTTACTTTTTTTACTTTTTTAGTTTTTTCGATTTTCTCTTCTAGCGGCTTTGATTAAAATTCATAAAACAATAATTTATTAGATGATGTATTAACCTTTATCCCCCCAAAATTGTTTGGGATTCACTTTACTCTTGTTCGTTTTTAGGTTTATTGTAATTTTCTCTTAAACTAACCTTAAACTGCTACTTAGGGCACTTACCGACGCAAAAAATTTGGTGTGATAGCACATCACTCAGCTTTCCTTACCATAAGTAAGAGAAAGTTGTGTAATGTTCGTTTATCACACCAGATTTTTGACCATAAACCTCATTTACTAATAAATTTTAAAGTTGTTTACTATGAAAGAAGAAAATATCGTAAATAATGACCTTCTCTTATTAGCAATTAAAATTAAAAATACACTGATAATTAACTTTAGATTGGTAGATCTAAATGGCCAGAGATGCCGAAAGAGCTAAATAAAAAAACTAGATTATTTTCATATATTTTTTTTGAAAAAATTTTATTGATAATCAAAAATTCTTTTATTTTGCTTACGTCCTTTATTTCGTTCAGATTTCAAAATATTTACGAATTTTACTTTCTAACGGACAAAGTTGTGCTCAGTGTGTCTAAAAGTTTTAACAATACCTTAATAAGAAGGGGGAGGCGTTTATCTTTCTCCCAAGAAAGTACAATTTCCAGAACAGGTGGGAAAAGAAGTGCGAGCGCGCATGAGGATAAAGAGCCAATAAGAGAGATAAACGATCCGAGATTAGGAACACTCGCCGCTAAAGAAACTATAAAAAAAATAATAACAATAAATTGAAGGAAATCTGAAACATAGGCTTCTTGATATGGAAATACAAAAAAAAAAAAAAAAAAAAAAAAAAACAAAATTCTAAAAAAAAAAACTTAATTAAACGTTAATTATTTGATTTTTATCTACTAATTAATCGTAAAGATGATACAATTGAAAAAACTTGAAATTAGTCAATTTTTTTTTTAAATAAAATAAATCCATTTTCATCCAACACACTATAATAATTATAATAAAATCATTTTGCCGAAAAAGAATTTTTTTTAAATTTCTTAAGGTTGAAAAAAAATTCCAAATTTAGGCAAAAGATATTTGCTTGAACGCAATTTCTCCATAAAAAGCCTATTATCTTAACTCATAATCGAAATGTAACTCGTAGTTTACTTTACTTTTAAATGCATCATCAAGGAAAATTTATCAATATCTAGGATCTGCAAATGGTCAACCTTGAAATTGTTTTGCCGCTTCGACCTTCCTTTAATTATTTTAAAAACGAAACAAAAAAATTCTACTTACATGTCAAAGTTACAAGAACCGAACGGAAAATTGTTTCTGTGATAATCGGATGACGAAATGGGCCAAAATACGTATTAATTCCGTTCCAAATGATTACTATTGGCACATACATTTGAAGAGGGTATGTGAAAAGAACACCCATCGCAATAACAACGTTGATTACTTGAGTTATTCTAACAGAAAAAAAAAAAAAAAAAAAAGAAATAAATATACACATATAAATATTTTTCAAGAAATAAATCTAAGTTTGCGTTAAGTCAGCGCAACTGATCGATTTCGAACTTAGAGAGGAACTTGAAACTTACATATCTCCTTTCGGGAAGTTTGTCGTGATACTTGGTGAAACCTCTTCTCCAAAATGAAGATATCCAAGGAAGCCAACAGCTACTAGTAGAGAAGTGACAAAAATCATTCCCAAATTAAGAACTCCCAAAGGTTTATCGAAATCGTCCGGTTTTTTCATCGCTTTTTTCAATGGTAGAATCTAAAAACATCAGATAGTATTATTTTCTTTTGTTTGTTTATTCCAATCTAAAAATATAATTGAATTTTTCAACAATTTTGTTAAAGGGAATATTAAAATAGTATAATGAAACACCCAATAATGGGGGTATTGAAATAGAAACATACAGTTAAAATTTTACTATAAAATTCAATTAATATAATTATCTTAAGTTCTATATTATAATTAATTTAAAGATCCTTATTTTAATTTTAATTGATACATTACATATTTGAAATATTTCTGTTTTGCTTCGCACCCGGGGGGAAGCAAGTATTGTTATTATAAAAATTTTCAATTTCCCGTGTTCCTCAAAATTTTTACATTTTGAAGCTCAAAAAACATGATTTAGCTATGATATCTATGTATTACACTTTTTTCCTCGATACTCTCCACAATTATGAACTAATTTCAACAAAACTTGGCCTGATTAATTTTTGGTCATATTAGGACATATGAATGATTTTTATATTTTGCTCCAGCTCACATTTATGCATCGTTTTCGATTGAACTTAATATCTCCGTTCATTCTGATTGCCGTTGTGCTGACTGGTTTTTGGGTTCCCACGGACGAATTTACAAATGAACAAGTTCCAATATTTTAACCTATATACATATATATTTAAATTTATTTCTGATAAAAATCGATCTAAAAATATTTTTTAAATTAAAAAAATATACAGAAATAATAATATGTTATTTGATATAAAGAAATGCGCCCTTCATGAAAATCGATATACCAATTCAACCCTCCGCTCAATTGATGAAAATTATTTTTATTTAATAATAAATATTTTTAAGCCCGTAGCAGTCATTCTTGGCTGGCAATAAAATGTAATTTGTGCTTTCTTTTTTGACCATAATTCAGTTCACAATTAAAATATTAAAAAAAAATTTACCCTTTGGTCAATCGAATCGAATCTTTTTTGCTATTCCAGATTGTACTTTAATTTAAACAAAAGATATAATACCTCTAGAGAGACATCATAAGTACAAAATTAGGCGCTATAAATAATAATAAGGATTTATATGTTAAATTCCGACTTACCAGAGAAATTCCTTCAAAGGCGTAAATCGCAGTGCCCAGGAAAAGAGCGATATTACTGAATCCTCCCACGAGACACCTTTCTTCAATTAGTGGTAAGTCCCAGGATAATAAATACAATGTCGTTCCGATGCCCAGGAACATAAAGATATTGGCAATCACAGAGAGAGGAACCATAAATTTCAAGTTGCGCACCCAACAGCATAACAGAATAGGCACGTAAATGTAAACCATATGCAGAGCCTCTGGAATCACCAAGCCGTAGAAATCGAAAACCTGAATAGATAAATAGTTTCTCTCTTTATATATATAATATTTAATTATATTAAAAACCAGTATCTATATTAATTATAAAAAAATCATGAAGCCTATTTTTTTTTTCTAAGCTGTTGCTCTCTAACTCAAAAATTCAAAAAAATATTGCAAAAATCAAATCAAAAGGTATTTAGATATTATTATATAATAAAGAAAAAATCATTTTTTTGTAAAGAAATATCAGTTTTATAATTTAATAGAAAAGAAAAAATTTATGGTCTTAATATTTGTAATATTCAGACAAGTTAATTAAAATTTATATAAAACGTATAATTTTTTTTTTTTTAAACATTTTATTGATTACGACTTTTATATTTTCGATATTTTTTTCATAATAACCTAGAGCCCTAAATGCGGATGCCCGTAATTATTTTGGAGTAGCCGCTCAAACCCAGCCCAAATTATTTAACAATTTAAGAATTTTGTCCAAGGATAAGAATTCAGCCATTAATGTAGCCTCTACCGAAATAAAACTCCCAATTTGTTCAAGATTTCGACTTTAATTAAATAAAGACATGAGTCACTAGAGATGAAACGAACATCAAAAAAATAAAAAATATAAGAACTTTACAGAATATATATAAGTGATAACTTACAATGTATGCGAGCTCAATGTATTAAATAATGAGTTGTAGATCGAGTTGTTATATATCCTAATATACAATAATATAAAAAAAAATAGAATGTTTCCATAAGTTAAAAATTCCAATCAGTTTCATTCCTTTCAGCCCTATTATTATTTATTTATTTCAAGCCAAAACGTTTCACATATTGGGAGTTTTATTTATTTTGAAAGAGGCTACTCTACTGGCTGACTTCCTCTCTTTTAACACACTTCTGATCTGCAGACTTCCTCTTATCTCATCGTGATTATTTTAAAAACAAACCCGCCCCTACCCTCTCGCGGACCTAAGGCCTACCTCTGTCCTCGCAGAGCTCTAAATTAGATCGGTCTTTGATTTAATTTTGACAAAAAATTCAATCAATATTCATTTGTTTCAAATTTATTTAAATGAATATTCTATATTTGCTCTTTAGTTCTTGTTAAGTAAGATGTATGTATAAATCAAGACAATCCAAATTATATATTTTTCATCTATGCAAGACTTTCTTATTAATTTAAATAAATAATTTATTTTTAGTTCGCTTTTCTTGTTCCGTAACTTTAAAAATATTTATAAAAAATTATCATCATTCACACCTAAGCATATGAATATTTGTTGATTTTTTTTTTTTTGTTTTACTTAATTCATTCATTATTATTCTAGAAAAAAAAAAAAACTCTTGTAAAATTATTAAAATACAACTCACCAATTTCAGATTTTTAGCAATAAACATAAAATAAACACAGCAGAATCCAAGTTGTGTAATGCAAAGGAAAATATTACAGAGTTTCCTGCAAAAGAAAGGAAAATTATTTTTTTTCTTATTCGAAACTTTTCAGAAAGAAAAGTTTCAAATTAACACCAGTGGTTTCTCAGGTAACCTGACATATATAAATAGAAACCCTTTTAACCAATTCTATGTTTTAATACACATCTGAGTTTAAAAAATCACAAGAAATCGAAATTTTATAATGAACTTAAAATGCACCCAAACATCATTAATAAATTCAAAATTTAATTTCAAAGGAAAGTATGCTTTTCATGTTCGAACGGATGAAGTTCATAAATTCGTTCATTTATGCTTGGAATGTAGGAAACCCGAACTTCACCAATTTTTCTAAAAAGCGGAGCACGCATGCGCAGTTGATAAATCTCTAGAATTTTAACAACTGAGCATAACATAGTCCGCTCAAAAGAGCAATGCATCCACTAGGGAGATGATCATTTGGAGATTTAGGTGTTCAGGAGCAGCAAAAAGATATTTTAATGACTTTTTCATTTAAAATAGACAATAGTTAAGTAAAATTTTTCTTGATATGAAATTAATCCGATTGTGTGTGTGTTATAACAATCCTTAACTCGTAATTGATTTCCTCCATTGCCGTCAGCTGGTGATAAAAATGCCTTCGTCTGGGCATTCATAAAAATAGCACTTTGGCTCCTTTCAATTTCCAACACATTGACTTTTCATATTATGCAATATCTAATTTATTATTAATTCCGTTCTACTTTTTTTTTTAATTTTATTTTTATACGCTAAACTTTGCCTTCCAAAGTAAAAATTTGATTGACAACATTTTTTACTAATAATTTAGAAAACAATTAAAGATAGATATTTATTCAAATTACTTTATGTCATAATTTCTTTCTTTAAGAATAAAAAGTTGAAGTAGAAAGATTTTTGGTCGGATGAGGATTTTCGTGCAAAATGGATTGAAATAATTTTTCCAATAATTCACTAATATTTTTTGGTGGCTGAAACAATGTTTTTTGCTGTCTGTAGTTTAATAATAAAACAGGTAACTCTCCAGAGGATTAGTTGATCTCAATCATTCAATCAATACAACTTAATAATATGGACATGCACCTCTTGCTCTAATATCTAGTATAACTTAAGGACCAATGCCGCCTTCTCCAAACATCCTTTGGCTAGGCTACTGTTTTGGTGCCAAAATCCTGAATGAGTGTATAACTTTTTAATACATATTTAAAATAAATTTATTTTATAATTTGAGAATAAAATTAGGGCCGCCGCGTGATGATGGTTGTAAAGTGATTATTATTTTTTTTTTTGGGGGGAGGGGGGGAAATATGTTTCACAAAGGCGCCCACGCGGCGGCTCTGAATAAAATATAGAGAAATTACATTCTCTACATTGAGATTCAAAATTAGAATATGCACAAAATCATTTTTAAAATTTATTTTACTCTAGATAAAATTTTTCTTTAACTAGGCTAATAGTTAATTTTTGTTTTAGATGTTACCTCATGAAAGGGGAATATCGACGAACAGGCACCGGCCCTATTGAAAATGCATATTCTACGGTGGCTGCGAAATCAGGAACATTGTTGAGATTTAATCGGATCATCACTTCATTTGATATGTTGAGCTACAACAAATAAGTAATGGAATAAAAATTTTAATAATTTGCATTTATTATTCAAGTATTTTTCAAAGTGTTTCTCATTATTTTTCTTGAACTAAATGAAAATTATTATATAGGTAACAATACTCTTTATTTACTTACAAAAGAAAATTGCCCCTTTACAAAAGAAATTTGCCCCTTTAATAAAACCATGGGCTGTATTTCGTTGCTTGTAGAAAGGCAACCGAAACGACCAACTCACAAATGGATTTTTCGATTAATTGCACCAGAACTTCTCTAGAGTGAACCACACATACTCATTTGATTTCTAGAGAGATTTAACAACATTTGGGATGCCTATCTTTCAATTACGAAATATTTTATAGTACCCATGTTATAGTATTCTTTTAACTTATCGATTCATTATGAAAAATAATCGTAGGAAATTTATAAATGCAAAATTTTCGTGATTTTATGACACGATTTGATTATTTGCACTAGGATGCTGTTTCAGTGAACAGGTTTTCTAATATATTTAATCGACCAATTAATTTCAAAATATAAATTTTTTTTAAGGACTTTATTATATCAATTTTTGGTTATTATTAAGCTGGAATTATAAGGATGCTATGTTTTAATTTTTTTATTATTCGTTTTAATACATGCATGTTTAGAAGTCGGATACAAATTAAGGGATTACTATTATCTAAGTTTTTTAATAAACTCCTTAGAATGTGTAGAAAAAACCAAAATACATTAATAACAAAATACTTTATAAAATAGTTTGAGCTTGTCGGTGATCTACTGGCCATATCGTTTTATTCTGAATAATAGAGATTTGTTTGGTTTTACCGTTTTAATTTTTATAAATCTCTAAATATTTTAATAATATAAGGCTGTTCTTAAAATATGATAATTAAACAAAATGTTTTTAATTTTTCGGTCGGCATTTGGAGCTATCTGAGTTCTTTTATACAAATCTAATTTTAATATTAATTTTTTTATCGATAGTTCGTCACTCCCTCTGACGAGGGCTGCTTTGGTAATCAATGAATGGATTCAGGATTCACTATGGATATTTTCGTTTGTAAATTGGCTCTGGAATCTGAGATATTAAGATACAAATTTCTAGTTTACAAGTCCAATTTCGAGATGAAATCAAGCGTCATACTTCCTCGTGTGCCTGAAAACGATCCAATTGCTCCAAGGTCTTGAAATCTGATTTTCTTCAATCTGATTTTAAAGACCTACTACTCACGTTAAAAATCCTTCACACTTATACTTTATTTGATAGGCTAATAATAATAATAATATATTGTATAGAGAGGAAATCTACCAGAATGTGCTGCGCATAGACGCAAATGAACCCGAGGAAGATTGTGAGGGCAGGAGCGAGAGCCAAACCCGCGTGTTTGTAAGCCTCTCCAAAAGCCAACATCCCGGACCCGATGTTTCCTTTCAATAGATGGATCATCGTCTCCAAGAAGCTAAAAAAATCCATTTATTTAATTAAATTAGGGCGACTTGGACAAAGCCTCTCCTTTTAGGAAAAATAAAATTTTTTTTTGGAGTCGTTGTGTTTCCAAACCTGGTTCACCATCATTGATTCTGAATTTAGTTAAAGTTCAGGTTTAAGTACAAAAAAAGACAACTATTTGAAAATGTTTGGATCTAGAGAACATTTATTTTTAGATCAGCAAGAAAGGGTCGAACTTTCAAAATCAAAATTGGTTTGTTCACCTTTTAAAAAATAAATATATTTGTTAAAAATTTGAATCTATTTTTTTGTACTGAAAAAAGCCTGAATTATTAAATTAAACATCCAAAGTACTCGATGAGTCTTTTTAAAATTGATGAAATTTGTAGAAACTACTACAATAATTTTAAAAAAATTTTCTAATTTTTTGGTTTTATTGATTTTTTTATTTTTCTTTAATTATTGCTTTCCTACAATAATCTAAGGGATTTTTTTAAATAAATAAAGACGGTCAATTTTTTGCTGGCCACATCAGATTTTTTTATTTCACAATATTATTTGATAGTTTTATAAAATAATATTTCAAATAATTTATAGTGTATTATCGGAAACCATCCGAGAGTTCGAATCTCTCCTCCTCCGCCATCTCAACATCTCCCAGCGTCTCCTGAAGTCTCCTAATC
>JAAAKE020098166.1:0-19047 GCA_010014785.2 Anisolabis maritima
TCTAAAATTTGGCGGCACACTTTTAGAATTTCGCGGCACATAAAAGTGCCGCGGCACAGTGGTTGAGAATCACTGCTCTAGGGGCTTTTAGAACAAATCCGGTTAATAGCCTCTTAGCTGAGCAGTATAAGCCACGTTTATTATCAGAAGAAATATTCTGATTGCTAACTATATTTATAAGATATTATGTCTTCCTAACCAATCTAACCATAAGATTTTTTTCTTCCCAAGGAATTTGGACAAATTTTTGCATCAACCGAGGTCTACAAGGCCATTAGGCTTTAGAATAAGGCAGAAAACAGAAGGAGGAGAAGATATTTATAACCTATTTATATTAGGTTGAAGAAAAAGAAATCCATTATTTTTTCGTTTATTTCAAGGCTTTATTTAACATAGTTTGATTATTCGATTTGGGTCAAATATGCATCGTTTTGTTCTACAATTTGTCGAGATTTTAAAGGTAATTTCATGATGCCTCTTTCATAGAAGCTCCGGTTCTTATTGGCAAAAAAATCGACTATCGATTTTCACAATCTTCTCTTGAAGACAATTTCTTATCACCAAAGAAGTTTTGCAATGACAAAAAAAGATGGTAATCGCCAAATCCGGACTATAAGATGGATGCATCAAAACTTTACAACTAAGCTCCCGGAAGTCACTATATACGTATGTGGCCTGGCGTTGTCCTGATGGAACACAACTCATCTCTTATTGGCCAATTCTGGCCGCTTCTGGTCGATTGCTAGCTGCAAACGGTCCAAGTATTGAGAGCAGAGGTTCGAATTTAGTGTTTGGCCATATGAAAGCAGCTCATAGTGGATTATTCCTTTCCAGTCCCACTAAACACACAGCAAAACCTTCCTGGCCTGGTTAATCCTGGTTTGTCCACCGTTTGAGCCGTTTCGCCACGCTTTGACCACGATCGTTTTCTCACAATATTGTCGTAGGTAACCCATTTCTTATCCCCAGTAACCATCCGTTTCTGAAATGGCTCGATTTAGTTCCCTTTGGCTTCGCAGATGGAAATTCGTTCGGTCCATCATGTTTTTTTGCGTCAATTCATATGGCATCCAAACATCGAGCTTCTTTTTGAATCCAGCTCTATGCAAATGGTTTAAAACAGTTTTGTCATCGATCTTCAGCTCCTGGGCGATACTACGACTGCTAACATGCCGACTACTTCGATCATTTCCATGATTTTATCGACATTTTCGACGACGGGCCTATTTGTGCGAGGTGCATCTTTAACATCAAAAGTACCTTAACGAAATCGAAGAAACCAAAATTGCGCGTCATTGGCTGTGATAGTATTGGGATCATAAACACCATTCACAATTTCAGCCGCCTGACTTACATTTTCGTCTTTATCGAAGCAAAATTGTAAAATATACCGAATTTTCTCTTTGTTGACGTTCATCTTTTACCCGCTAAATCTCGCAACTGAATCGATCAATTACAAGTCTATAAAATAATTTGTTTTAGTACGGAATGTCACTTTTCCAACGAGTATAAATATGAACGTATGCAATCAATACATCACGAAATATTTATTACTACAGCCATTTAGCGAAAAAATAATGGTTTTCTTTTTCCCCAACCTAATATATTTAACAACACCAACCCTCCATGGCTCCATTCTAAACCGAGCTTGATAATGGATTTCAACCGTTTCCCAAAAAATAAAACTGGTTCGTTAATTTACGAGTATAAGTCTAATTTATTAAGTATTTTAAATAAATTCTCTGATTATAAACTAAATTTTACTGACGGATAAAAGCAAAAGGTTAAGATGGGTTGTTACTTTAAGGTTGATAGAGTTAACAAGTGCTTTAGTTTATCTACGATGTCCTCAATATATACAGCTGGGCTTAAAGTCATTAAACTCACGCTAAAATTCATAGAAATATGAAGTGTAAAAATATTTTAATAATTAGTGATTCGCTGAGTGCTCTAAAGAATATTGGGAAACTATATTCACTTCATCCGATCATCCAAAACCTTCAGACTCTTTATAACGAATGTGTTACTCAGGATAGGAGCATCCATTTTATATGGGTTCCTGGTCTTATGAGAATTGCATTGAATAGGGGAATAAGGAAGTGGTTTTATAAATATTTATAAAATAAAAGATATGAGGATTTCAGGATTAACATATCTGAAGACAAAAAAAAGCATGTCAAATGTTTAATATTGAGACAATGGCAGAAAGAATGGGTGGATAGAAAGGATAATAAATTGAGATATATAAGATAAAATTGTACCATTGAGTATAATTGATTATAGTAAAATTGTTCTTATTTGGCTTCAATTAGGTCAGGCACATTTTTCCCACGGTTTTCGCACAATGTGCGGTGTTAGGGTGGATGTGCCTCATGTGTTATAAGAATACTCAATCGATCTTAGTACAAGAAAACCCAATGGAATACATAATAAAACCTTGAAAGACCTTCTGTTTGGCCCGCATGATAACTATTAAAGTTTGTTCAAATTCCTTAAATATGTTAAATTATTTTATAAAATACAGACCTTTAATAAGCATTCCCCTGATTTTATACACATCATTTATTTATTTTATTTATTAATTTATTAATTTATTTGTTTATTTTATTTAGTTATTTATTTATATTTCTTTAATTATTTATCTTTAATTATTTATTTACCAATTTAATCAAATCCTTTGTTTTATAGAGTATATTGCATTTATAATCTTTGTAATTCTACAGTATCTAGTCAAAAGTCATTATATTACTTGTTGTGATATTTTTTATTATGTAAATCCAGTCCGTAAATTGATGAAGCGCGAAATGACCTTTGGTGTCGATGTGCCCTTTCCCCCTGCCCCTCACCCCCCAGGCACAAAAAAATTTGAATAGAATATATAGAACACTTTATCAGTTTAAAATAAATCAGATCTTCTAAATCAGACTTATGGAGAGATTGGTAAATATTTTGATCTTCCCATATTTTGATCATTGTTGTGTTGTATAAGATGACTTAACATTGAATTGAACATGAAGATTCAAAGGGCATTGAACTTATGTGTGAGATCCGTGAGAGGTGTACGAATGGATGAGGGTATTATCCGGCAACAAGATTCCTCAAAAACGAAAAAAACGAAAAAACGAAAGAGGTTGAAATTTTATATTTAAGTTATGTATCCACGTTACTTTCACGAAGCTTTTGAATAAAATCGACCTACGGATACTAGTACTTTACTGATGTATTTTTTTAGTTTTTTTATATAAATTTTGATTTAACCAGAAATTGTTTTTTTGGAAAGAAAATAGAAAAAAAAAAGACTATCTTCCTATCTGAGTCTGCATACGAGGGGATCTGAAAAGTCAGATAAGTAATAGAGAGATGGCACCAAAATGAACACATGATTTTTTCATTAATTTGTCAAATTTATGACCTTTTATAAGACAACTGTAAAAGTTTGAGTCGTTTGAGTTTTACAATTATAAACAATAAACGAGATTGGTTGTTTTGTGAATATGGATAAAAAAGAATTTAGGGCTGTTATTAAACACTTTCATATTGACGGGGAAAAAAACCAAAAGAGATCAAAGAGGAGTTAGATCGTGTTCATGGTGAATCTACACCATTATTAAAGACAGTTTGTTTTTGGATGAATGAATTTAAACGTGGTCGTAGGAGCCTAAAGATGAATCAAGATCAGGACGTCCGAAAGAGGATACCACTGACGAAATGATCAATCATGATTTGGATTTAAACAATCGTCGATGAAGGTGCGTGTGATAGGCGACACTATTGGCATCTCAAAAGAACGTGTTGGTCACATCTTACATGAACACTTGAATATGAGAAAACTGTCAGCAAGATGGAAGCCGCGTTTGCTAACTGAGGACCAAAAACGAATTCGTGTAACCACTTCTGAGTACTATTTGCGCCTTTTTAAGCGTAATCGCACTGAATTTTTGCGTCGATTTATTACTGTTGGCGAAACTTGGATACATCACTATAGAACCCAAAACAAAAATTCAATCAAAACAATGGGTTGCAGTTCACCGAAGAAAGCAAAAGTGGTTCAAGGTTATGGCCACTGTGTTTTGGGATTCTCGGGGTGTTATCTTTATAGATTATCTCCAAAAGGGCAAAACAATTACAGGAGAGTACTACGCGTCGCTATTGGACCAGCTGAATGAAAAAATAAAGGAAAAACGACCGCATTTGGCTAGAAAAAAAGTGTTGTTCCTTCACGATAATGCACTAGCTCACTAATCGGCAATTGCAATGGCAAAATTAGTTGAATGACGATTCAAAATCCTTCTTCATGCACCTTACAGTCCAGATTCCGTGTCCGACTTTTTCTTGTTTCCGAACATGAAAAATTGGCTTGATGGTAAAAGATTTTCATCAAATGAATAAGTGACTGCAGAAATAAACGATTATTTTGATGTATTTGAATCGTCGTATTATAATGATGGGATTAAGCGACTTGAATATCTTTGGAACAAGTATATCGAGCTAAAAGGAGACTATGTCGAAAAGTAAAGTTAAAAAACTCAAAAAAGCAGTCTTCTTCTAATATGTTAATTACCTCACTTTTCAGACCGCCCTCGTATGCCTAAAGTGTCTCAAATTGCTTTTGATTTTTTAAGCCTTATTTGAGATACCGGTGAGTAAATTAAAATTGCTTAAACTGAAAATGATAAATTTCAATCCTTTTTTATTAAATATTCAATAGTTTCAAGTATCGCCTCAATTTTTTTTTATTTATATATCGAAGGCGCCCGAATTGTCTCGACACCCTTTGGAACAGTAATTATATTTGTTATCTCAAAAGGTTGCAAATGTTTCAAGCTAATCATACATAATACATATTTATATATAATATAATATGTACATCGACATAGTACTAGCTGTATGAATCCGGATATAGCCTTTCGCCTTCCGAGAAAATCAATCACGCCTGACATAATTTATTTTTATCTTCCCAAAAGAAAAATAATTTCAAGAATAAACTTTTTCTTGTTGTTTATAATATATTTTATTCTCTTTCTAATTTCAAGAAAAGTATTTACGTAAATTTATATACTAATTAAAATAAATATACTGTAAATACTGTGGAATTGAAAAAATCCAAAGAAAAAGTTGTGTTCACCAGCCTCATTTCTAGACGACTAGTAGAGCGGGAACGCCCACCATTGCTACTAAATCACTTTACACCTCAACAGGCAATCAGAGGGAAGCAGAGATGCTAGGATGAATGCTGCGAGATCCTCAGCAATAAAAGGACCAAGCCACAGTGTCAGTATTCACATCATTCAACTCAAAATCTTTGAACTGTTTAGCAAGATGCAAGTCACAATGAGCCAGGCGCCGCCCTGGCACACGGTCCAACAATACCAGCCACAGGGTAACCCTGCGTGGCCTCCCAAACGGATTCACCGTGGGCGAGGTCAAAGCAAACCTAGAAGCCCAAGGCCCCGCGGTAGAATCGGTGAATCAGGTCACCGACCACACCATAAGGCGCCAATCGCCGTTTATGTCGTATTGATGGCGCCAGAGATCTCGTCAACAAGATCCGCCAAGTCTGCGGATTTGTCCGCTGGACCATCCAGCGGGGGAAAAGGTTGGGGCCTTGCTTATGATGCTGTAACATCATCCGAGCATGTCGCGACGAAGCAACCGCAGCTGAGATACGCTTAACGGATGGCTCTCGCCCCATTGTGGCTAGGGTTTATGGCCCGCCCAGACATTCAAGCATCGATTCGGATACTCCCAAGAACATTCTTAACCCGAAACTACGCTACATTACATAATTTCATAAATCCTAGTTGGACTAGAGGTCGAGAGTCTCGGTGAAATCATCGAAAATCTCAACAGCCGCTTCACTTCAAAAATAAAGAGCTACCAGCACGACGCCCTCAAGAGGATCGTCGAAGACGCCAAACCATTTGACAAACTTCACAATGAAAGGATCACGGACCCCTGCAGAGTGGCAAATCTTTAATCTCCCTTAATCACCCCTCACTTACACCTCCTGCACCTTAACCATAATTCCTTCCTCCCCAAAAGCCTCTAGATTGCCAAAAAGGAATTTTTTCAAAGATTTTCTCCTTCTATTATAGCGCCCACATAAACAGCTGAATTCCTCCACGCATATTAGGGGTCAAAGCAAATAGCGCTGAAATCGCCCAATGAGTTACAATTGCAATTATATTAGACTGTAATGAATGTGATATTCAGTAGTTTAAAGTAGTCAGATGTAATTAAATTTATAAGGCACCGAATTTTGATTATTGATTTTAAAATTAATTATGGTGTGTGAAAAAGTTTTCGTTGTTTTTTTTTCGAAAAAAGAGCATTTATTTAAAAAAGAATGAAAATAAATACATCAATGAAATTATTGCCCATCACTTGCCAATACTTTTCCCCATCTTTCGGGTAACTGTTGAATGCCGTTGCGAAAAAACTCCTCATCTTTTGAGGCTATCCATTCGTCGACCCATTTTCGAACTTCGGTGTCATTCGAGAAGTGCCGGTCGGTCAGGCCATGCGCCATCGATCGGAAGAGGTGGTAATCCGATGGAGCTATATCTGCGGGTAGGGTAAAACATCCCAACTAAGTGCCTCCAGTATGTTCTTGACCGACTTTGCCACATGGGGCAGTGCATTATCATTCTTTGATCGCTTTGCTTAAACGCAACAATTGTTGTTCGTACAATTCAGCAGTAACTCTGTGTCCTGGTTGTAGGAGCTCGTAGTACAAAATACCCTTCTTGTCCCACCAGACACACAGCATGCCGCCGTAGATGTTCCGCCTTGGCGTGCCTGTTGAGGTCGATGGGTATTCTCCACGCCGGGCATACACTTTTTTGCGTTTTGGATTACTAAAGTGGATCTACTCTTCATTCCCAGTAACCACAAGGTGCAAAAAACCTTTTGTTTTGACGTTGGAGCAAAATTTCGCACGTCATGAACCGCCGTTCGACATCACGCAGCTTCAGCTGCTGTGGCAGCCAATCCCTCTTTTTGAATCATACCCATGGCTCGCAAACGCTTGCCAATTGTTGTTCGATCCACTGCCAATATATTGGAGAGCTTTTCTTGGGTTTGGCTCGGGTCTTGGTTGATCAAAGCCTCCAACTCATCGTCTTCGAACAATTTTGGCCTACTACTGCATTTGTGGTCTTCAACTTCGAAATCACCGTATTTAAAACGGCGAACCCAATCAAGGCACGTTGTTTTACTAGGAGCACACGTACCATAAGCATCCACAAGCATATCATGTGCTTGAGCTGCAGTTTTCTTTAAATTAAAGCAAAAAAGTAATGCTTCCCGCAAATGGCGCTTATTCGGTTCAAAATTCGACATTTTTATGCGCGAACAGCAAATGACGGGGTAAAATAATCATTAATTTTTTGATGCAGTCTTATTGACAGATTCTTAGGCTTTGAGAATGACGCTTCTGTCATGATAGATTGCATCAGCATTTACGTTCAGAACCATCTATTGGAAAACACCGAGAACTTTTTCACACACCATGAAGATCTATCGAATCGAATCGCCATTATTCATTCGCAAAATCACAACCAAAAAAGAAGAAGTAAAAGAAAGATTTTATTCAAGAAGTTCTAGCATTTGAGTTCAAGAAGCCGACAGATGGTCAGCTATTAAGACGTCCACTCATCTAAGAAGTATCAAGACGAGGCCGAGGTCTTGGCAGTGCCCGCCAGAGATCATCAAGTCGCACATCTACTTTTCTGCATTTTACTTATTTTGTTAACATCTATTTATCTACAAATAAATATATAAATCAAAAACGTTACTAGTTTAATTCACTGGTATATATACTTCCTTCAGCCACAAATCCTACAATATCTTTAATATATCATTATTAAACACGTTTAATTAAAATAAAGTGGAGAAATATAAAGATTAATTTTATTTGTGAAAATTAATAAATTTAACAATAAATTCATAGGATTGATTATTTTAATTATTTATATATCTGGTATTGTTGGCTATACAAAATAAAAGTTTTTTTGTTAATAAATGACCTGTTATGACAAAAAATTTTACTTTAATTTATATAATTATTATTATATTTTATTTAAATGTAATATTGGGTGTACAAATAAGTTTCGGGGGTTTTTCTTTGTAACTTTGAAGCTTTATTCAGAGAAAGTGGAAGAATGTATTTTATTCAAAGTATTGTCCATCGTTAGCTACGACTTTTCACCATCTTTCAGGTAGCATACGGATTCCGCGTTTAAAAAATTCCTCGTCTTTTGAGGCGATCCAAGAACCGACCCAATTTTTGGCTTCTTCGTATGAAGTAAAGTGCTGCTCGGTCAAGCCATGAGTCATCGACCGAAACAAGTGGAAGTCGGAAGGAGTAATGTCTGGTGAATATGGCGGGTGGGGTAGGACATCCCATTGAAGCGCCTCCAGTTTCCTTGGCGACTTTTGCAGCATGTGGTGGAACGTTATTGTGCTGAAAGATCACTTTGTCATGTCTTTTGGCATTTTGGGGGCGTTTGAGCTTCAATGCTCGGCTCAATTGCATCAAATGTTGTTTGTAACGTTCCCCAGTGATGGTTTCGTAAGGCTGGAGCTTACTGGCTACTTTACTGGCCTTCCTTCGCGTTCTTTGTCGCTGGTGTCAAAATCGCCACTTTTAAAACGCCGGAACCAGTACTCACATGTTTTTATTGATGGAGCATGTTCCCCATATGCTTCACACAGCAACCGATGTCCATCAGCTGCACTTTTCTTCAAATTAAAACAAAAAAGAAGCGCTTCCTGCAAATTTTCTTTTGTTGGTACAAAGGTTGACATGGTTTGAGCACAAAGAAAGTTTATTGTTTACATTTCAGCGAAATGAAACAGACTGATTTTTAGAGAGAAATGACGCTTTAACATGAATATAGTTACAAGATTCTCCGATAGGATTTAATACTAGTAACGCCATCTTATGTAAATCCGTCAAAACTTAGTTGTACACCCAATATATTCTGGAAGGTTTCCGCGGTTGGATATATATAAAATAATGTTTTTAAGGGGTGGTCCGTGTTGATTGTTGAGTTTAACTCGACGTTTCGGCTCTCCTTTTGAAGCCATTTTCAAGAGTGTTGGATTAGGAAGTGATGGTGGTGGTGGTTTTCGGGTCGCAATCTTGCTGGTCCCTAAATTTGGTCGGTGGATGTCTCCGAGGTTTGGATTTGCCTAGGGCGGGCTTGGTTGGGTGTCGTGCTGTTAGTGTTCTATTTGGGTTGACTTCGAGGCCTTAATCTGCCTAGTCCTCGAGTTGGAATGTTTGTGAATGTCTCCGAGGCGGCTTGTATTTCCTTCTGTGTTCTAGGAAGTGGTTGGTTTGATTCTTTTTTTACGAAGAGGTGGTGTGGATGGTGTGGCGACAGTTAGCGCGTTAGTTGGTTTGGGTCCATTTCGGGGTCTCAATCTGCATACTCCCCGGATCGAGGTGTTACCTGGTCGCTCGTTTGAGAGGAAAAGACCGGACTCGAGCGAGTCACTAACCTCGTAAGCTCTCTGGAAGGAGTGGGGAGGATCTGGTCAGTTCGGCTTGGATCGGGTGTTTTGGTTGTTGGTGTTGGTTGTGATTGGTTGGTTGGAGTGGATTCGGTATTGGTTGCGTGTGCTAGTGTTGTTTGCACCTTGTTGTAATATGTTGTTTGTCTGGGCGTTGTTCTGTTTGTCTCTATCTCATTTTTGTGTGCCTGTTGTATTGGGAAATTAATGGTTTCCAAGCTGTTGAGAGATTTCGTGCGTCATCGCTCTTGTTGAGACATTTCCGTGGTTTTTCAATCTCAATGGCTTCTCGTGTGATACGGGTGTTGTATTTGTCTATGGATGCTAGTGTCCTGCAGTGCTCGAAGTCCATGGTGTTTCCCGTTTCAATATAGTGTTTAACGATAGCTGTTTTTGGGTCAAAGTTTTTTAATGCTATCTTATGTTCGTAGATCCTGAATTGGACACGTCTGTATGTTTGGCCTCTGTAAGAACGATGGCATTTGGAACATGGTATTTCGTAGACTCCGGAGTCTTCATTTGAGATTGTGTCTTTAGGGTTTCTGAGTAGGTTTGAGAGTTTTTGATGTGTGGTGAAGATCAGCTTTATAGTTTTTCTTTTAAAGAATACGGCCGATTTTGTCTGTAATGCCTTTAATATATGGAAGGAATGCTTTATGTATGTTGAGGTTTTCGGTTTCTGTTGTTTGTTGTGTTGGAAATTTTTGTTTTTCTGCATTCCCGTATGTGTTTCATTATTTGTTTTCCATTGCAGTCAAGAATCATTTGGGATATTTTTCAATTGAAGTATTTTCACTTTCTGGCTGGTAATGACTAAAAGTAATTTCCACCTTGCCTGGAAATAGCACACCAGTGTACCTTAATCGTTAAATGCAAAAACAGTAGTAAAATAATTTCTTCCTTTCGTTGCAATAAGATCAAGTGGGATTTCTTTTCTCTTCTTTCTAATAGTTCTTAAAATTATAAGTTTTTTAGATAATAGTTTCTGTCCAAATTCAAAACTTGTAAAAAAGTTGTCACACGTGACATTTCTTCCACTATTTTCCAAATGAGTACTCGTTCTCCTTGGTTTTGTTCCCTTGGTTAATCACCTACTCTCCCACTGTAAACTTGACAATTTAGCACATAAGAAGATAAACTATCACAACAAACCCAAAATTTTCGTCCATATTTTCCAGGTTTACTAGGGATATACTGTTTGAAAAGACATATTTCTCAAAATGTTACTAACTCTTCATCAACTGTGACATTGTCAGATGCTACATAACAATGTTTTAAATTTCCCCTCCAATTTTTAAAAATGTCTATAATTGATGCTAATTTATTTGTCAACTTTCCCTGATGTCTTACAGTTGCATCACCAAATCGCAGAATAATGTTAATTTGTTGAAACTTGTTCCTTGACATTGTTGTCAAATAAAATAGCTGTTCTAGAGTTGTATAATTGACACCTCTTCAGCTTTATAAACCGTAATGACGTCAATTTTAACTCCAAGAAAACACAATGTTGCCTAATTTCCAAACTGAAAAATTCGACATGCCCATCTGTCACTTACAGCCACAATAATCTAAAGTTCAGAGACTCACTTTCTGTTCTGGATGTGACGATTTCTTGGGATCTTTCCTGGAATGACCATATTTCTGCGGTCGCCAAATCTGGTGCTTGGAAGCTTCCTTTCTTCTTCATATCTTAACATCCCCTCACCAGCTTCTAATCCTATACAAGGCTCAGATTCGTCCGTGTCTTGAGTATGGGTCCCACCTATGGAGTGGGCTACCTAAGTAGGCTCTCTCTTCCCTTGATGCTATTCAAAGGCGTGCGGTGAGATTGATCGGAGATCGGAGATGATTCTCTTACTGCCTCCTTGTAGCACCAGAGTACCTCTGCATTGACGCTTTTTTTACAGGTATTACCATGGTCGATGTTCTGAATTAAAGTCCATCATTTCTCCCAAAGCGACGTTTGTTCGCAATATAAGGGATTCATTGTCCCAATCACCTTCCATGTCGTTAAAGTCCACTAGAAATAGTCAATTCCAGTCTTCCTTTATCCGCATGAACTACTGTGATTGGAATAACCTCCCTACTACTATCTTCCTTAAAACCTATAATCTTTAATTTTTCAAATCTAACCTCAACAAGCACCTTTTAAGTCCCCTCCCTCTCCTCGTGTTCTTCCTGGTCTTATTTACATTATTTTTATTTATATGATTTTTTTGCCTTTAAATTAACTTCATCAACCTAAAATTCGGTTGGTTGACAAGTTTACAAATCATGTGCGCCTAATAGAATATCATATACAACATTCTCTTACCTCCTTAGGCAAGAGAAAGTAATGTGATGTGCAGTTACACAAAATTTTTTTTACATATTAATTTCTTTATATCAGCACCCAAAAGGTAAATAGTGGTCGCATTTTTCACGAGAGAATCAAATCTCTTTACCCTAAAAGCAATATATATATATATATATATATATATATATATATATATAAATAATTAAATTATCAACTTAATCTTGTTTATTATTAAACAAACGATTTAATAATATTTCATTAGTAAAGAACTAGTACCGTGAAAATCTTGACATTAATTTTTTTGCGATCACAATACTTTTCTTGAATTATATATTTTATATATATACAGATAAGAAAAAGTAACAAGTTTTTTAATTGAACAAAATGATAATTTCAATTAACGTATATCCTATATAATTTATTATTTTTATAGACTATTTTTTTTTTTTGCATGTAATCATTGGTTGTCTTTTAAATTAATTTATAAAAAAATCAATTTTCTAAATAAAAAAAAATAAATAAATAATAATAATAATTTATACTTTCTATAAATTGTTAGTGTTTTGTTGCTTCTTTTATTAATAATATTCGATTGTTGCAAAAATAATATCCGTTTTTGTTATGTCAAACTTTAATAATATAATAAAGTTTTGCAAAAATGTTGTCAAGTTATATATTATTTTAAAGGGCATTACCTGCCCTATCTATCTGTGCTAAAAGTTTTACTTTTAACTATAGTTTACAAAAGTTGTTTATCTTTTTGTTATAGATGGAAAAATCAGAAATTCGCGCATTTGTATGAATTCAAATTAGGCACAAGAGCGGCAGAGACGAGCCGAAAAGTTAACCAGGCTTTTGATGAGGGTACTGCTAATGAAAGAACAGTACGTCGTTGGTTCGAAAAATTTCAGAACGATGAAGAAAGCCTCCTGGACGAGGTCGGCCTGGCGGTGTCGATAATGAACAACTGAAGCAAATTGTTGAAGCTGACCTATCGAAAACGACTCGAGAACTTGCAGAAGAGCTGCAAGTTCACTATTCGACTATTGATCGCCATTAGCATGAAGTGGGAAAAGTGAAAAAGCTCGACAAATGGATTCCACGTGGACTCACAGAAATGAACAAAAATCGTCGTTTTGAAATTTGCTTTTCCCTTCTTTTGCGCAATAAAAATGACACATTTATTGATCGCATCGTGAGCTGTGATGAGAAATGGGTGTTCTACGATAACAGAAAACGTTCGGGTCAATGGTTGGACAAAGATGAAAAGCCGAAACACTTTCCTAAGCCGGATTTGCATCCGAAAAAGATCATGTTGACTGTATGGTGGTCTTGTGCAGGCTTAATCCACTATAACTTCTTAAAACCGGGTGAAACAATAACTGCCGAGAAGTACTATAGAGAAATTGATGAAATGCACCAGCTTTTGCAAAAGCAGTGTCCAGCATTGATAAACAGAAAAGGACCGATTCTTTTTTATGATAAGTCGCGCCCACATACATGTTGCACGGGTAACCCTGCAAAAATTGAAAGAACTTGGATACGAAAGTCTGTATCATCCGCCCTATTCGCCAGATCTTTTCCCGACTGATTTTCATTTAAAAACCAGATCGATGCCGAAATTGCTTTTAAAGATTTCCTCGAATCTAGAGAACCGGACTTTTTCCTAAAAGGCATTAATAAGCTCTTATCGCGTTGGCAAAAATCTATAGATCAAAACGGTTCTTACTTAAAACGGTTAAGTAAAACTGGAAATTTTTGTGTTTAAAGTTTTGCATTAAAGACATTATTTTTGCAACAACCGAATATATATATGACCATATATTCATATAGATACATGGGTATTTTGCTTCGAAAACTGAGAAATAAATCATTTATTAACATAATCATCCAAAAAGAACGGATAGCTATTCTTTTTTTTTCCAAATTATTTTAATCAACCAGTACTTTCTCGATATATATTTTTTTATTATTAGTTAACCTAACCTCACTTTTAGAAAAAAATTTCAAAAATCTTTTGATAAAATTTATTAATTGTTGTTTTTGATCAAATTTATTAATTGAGTAGGCATTTTAAAAATTATACCTGCAACTTTTCCTAATATGCAATCAAACAAGCATGCTTGGTTTTGGGCTAAAGGCAACTTAATTATATTACGTATTGAATATTGCTGCTGGTCTATTTTTATGCCTTTTAAATTATTACTACTAAAATACTGTATATTTAACAAATAAAATTTTGTTTTAAATTTAAAGAGGTAGTTAGTTCCTGCAGTGGGAAAGTAAACAAAATAAAAAGGCGGTCATTTTGGAAATTTTTATTAAATTTAACAAGAGATCTCTCTTTATAAAAGAATTGTATATAGAGAAAAAATTTTTTTGAGAGTAAATTTTTGCTCTTGGGGCATCGGTGTGATTCCTTTGCACTAGACCACCGGTTTACTCGACCATATCAGTATTTATCAGAGCTCATGATAAAAGTTAGTTTCTTATAGGGTTATTGTTATATCAGCAAGAGAACCGACATCTTAGCCGGCTTTATCCACTCATTGAAGGCAGCAGAAACCCAATCAGATATTGATATTCAATATCTGATTCAAATAAATAGGTCTCTAAAATAGATGAGGGTTGTAAGAACAGGGATGAGCAATTTTTTTGATAGGTGATCAGATTTGCCAATATTCTAGTGGACCAACGATAAATATCGCAAATATTATAAAAAAATATTAAACCTTTGATTTTTAAAAGAAAATTTTTAGAGTGACATTTGTCACTAGCTTATTTATCAATAATAAATTTATTTAATTTTCGTTGTTGACAGATGTAAAGTGTCGTCAAAGTTTGATTATCTATTTTTCGATTAAAAGAATGCCGTTTTTGAAAATATGATTTCTGAGTAAAATTAGTTTGTTAAATATGAATATAAAGAAACAATCAATTTTATAGAGTCAGATTAATATATTTAGAATATGCTCTCCAGCCATTTTTGGGTTTCAAGCAAGTCGCATTTAGCTCGAGGGTCTGGGATTACCCAGCCCTATTGAAATATTTAAGTCAGAGTTCAAAAAATAGAGCCGATTTAACTAAAATTACTATTATCTATTTTAAAATTTACTTGTAGTAAAAAAAATGGAAAGTTACCAGAAGGTTAGAGACGACTTCTTCAAGGACTTCAGGGTTCGAGTTCACGGTCAGAATATCTTATTAAAAAGAAATAGACGAAGTTCACGTAGAGAGACAAATAAAATCCGATTAATTTTATCAAGTCAGAGCTGAAAATCAATTCGAGTAAAATTTTATTAATTGATAATTTGCTTAAGAAATAAAAAGGTGGAATGAGAAAAATTCTCTTGTTTAATAAAGTCTGAAAAACAATTATGTATTTAATATAGTAAATGAGAATGTGATATTTGGTTTGTTTTTAAAAGATATTTATTTATCTATTACCTGGTGTAATTGAATAAAAGCATTTCCAATGAAACTTGAAAGGTCTTGGAGTTCAAAGAGATTTAGTCAAATTTAATAAAAAAATATTCCAAAAGATTAAGAGAGATTAAGCAAAAGCAAAGGCTTTGTCCATTGAAATTTAATCCACCAAATATTTAAAGTTGTTATCTTTCGAATTGCTGGATCAATATCTAACCTCGCTCTCTTTTTATTTCAAGATTTAATTTAATTGAAAATTTTTTTCAAATGAAAATCACGTTTTCAACGACATCGAATAAAAATTAAAGCTTTTTTAAATAATTTATTAACAAATATTTGGATTTTAACAAGTAATAAGCAATCAATTGAGTGAAGATGATGTCAGGGCATAGCACACATCAGAGATAGGACACGAATGTGTATTAAAGAATTACCAAGTTTAATGCCATCTCTTCGCAGATTCTTAAACTAACATAAAAAAAATCCAGCGGGAGAACATAAAATTATAATATTCACCCCTTTCCCACTATTAAACTCCCTCCCTCATTATTATATTAGTATAATTATTAATTTTATTATATCATTTGTTTTTTGGCTACCGAAGTGTACGGACGCAAATTAAAAGGCTCTCTATCTAGTAATTTCCTTTTTTTATTTTATATCTTTTTTTTTTAAGTTTATATAAAAAAAAAGTAGTTAAATACAATACATAAGTGAGAAAATTTACGAGGTGGATTTGTGGAAATGATTTGGGGCGACTTTGCTCAGTGTAAAGACGGTCAGCACCAATGCTCTGGGACATCCCCGTTTCTCCGAGTTCTTCGAACTTACCCGTCCTAGCCCAGCCCCAAGAGAGATTCATCTTTAAAAGTCTCCTCAAATGCAACCTCTCCAGTCACAACCGGAGCCATCGCAGGCGCTTGTAGCGGCCTCCCTATTAGCCCAAGGCAGTAGCAACAACATGCGGCTGCATAACAAAAAGCCGACTCCGAACAGTCCACGGGACAGTCGCCCCGCCGCATGGAGATTCTCCGGCCGAAACCAACTTAACGACACGACGAGGAGGGAAGCTTCGTCCAGGCCCTTAACGACTCTACTCACGTCAGTCTCAGGGTAGATGTGCCGCGCGGTATTCCTGATCCACTATATATGGGCCGCACCGAGAAGACGTCTAGGACCAACGTACGCGGACAGGTTATAACTCTCTCAATAGTCCGCTTGGAACCAGCACTCTTCATCGCCCGACGGTCTGCAGATCAGACCTTTTCAGTTCCAGCTAACACGGGGACCAGAAAAGGCTAACCCTCCAAGCCACCTATTCCTACTACATTGCCGACTGCCAAGGTTCAGACGAGGTTCGGGAACATTTCCCAGAAGCGCTTCGGTCATATATAACCACGGCCAGGGGAGTGGTATGGTGGAACACAACAAAGACACTTTAGAGAATTTCTCTGAGGTGGCTCATATAAGCAAGGCATTCCCTTTAGTCCCTAAATTTTAACATCAACTGTAAGTGTATATCAATAAATCGGAGTAAAAGCATTCACCTATCTTTATTCCAAATGCAACCCACAAGGAACAACTTGCGGAGCCTTTTTCCTCCTGAGTGCTACTATTTTAGTTTATTTTTTATATTTATTATCTATTATTAGAAAGAAAAAGAGCCCACGAACCAGCTTAAGGGTTGTGAGTCCTTAATGGCTCGAATTTAATGTTATTAGGTTCTGCTTCGCATATGTAGGTATCGAATGTAACTCAGGTAGATTGGAGAAGATCTGCTTCTACGTCTCAAACAGGGAGAGATAGAGAGAATAGCAAATAAAAAAATTTCTTTATAAAGAAATTAATTACTTATCATTTGTTTACTAAAAAAAAATAAATAATTTGTTTTAAAATGATTGATATTATTTAAAGTAAAGAAATATATTTATTTATTATAGGTCTATAAAATAATAAAAAAAATAGTTATTTATATAAATAGTTATACCGGTATTTGAATTATTTTCTTATATTATTAAACATATTGGTCAATTATTTATATTTAGAAGTAAGAAAATTATTTTAATTATTATATGAAGAAAAACAAGAGCATAAACAATTTAAAATGAACAAATAATATATATATATAAAGAGTACTTATCAATTAGCAGAGGGGCGATGACACATTCCAGGAGTCAAGCAACACAAGTGAATCCTGGGGAACACTACACGATGATCACTTTGAGGGTGGGTTCCGAGGCAGGTGTAGAGATTTAATATACCGGTGCGGGTATCACAGACACCGGACGAACAGCAGCAATTTAATGCACAATATTTGGTCTCTTTGTGGACCCTTTCTTGATGTGGATATGTGTATTAGCACAGTTTGATATATTAATATGAAGTCTTCTTCAAGAAACGTGTAAACGGTTTTCTAGTTGAATATGAAGTGTTTTTTTGCAAGGCTTCTTCTGTTTGCCTTCGGTACCGCGCTTTTCGAGGTATTTGCCCGAATAGCCAATTAGAGGGCTAAAATTCCCTTCAAATTTGCCCATTGGCTATCGGCGACGTCATTTGAAAGTAGAGGGGGTCAAGGGTAGCATGACCGCACCGAAAATACAATTTAGTGGTGATCTCATTGCGGCACGTTTGATATTTGCCGGACAAAGAGATCACACACACCGTTTAATATATTGTATTTTCGTATTTCTAATCAAACTTCAAGTAATTTTTTTTATATTGATAATTAATTGATTGGTAGCACTGGAGATATACGACTCTAACGACATCTATGGACAAAATACGAAAAGACTTTTTCGACTACCCAATAAAAATCAGTTTAAAAAATATAATAAAATAATAAATAAATAAATATTATTTATTTCTTAATTTTAAATATTAAAATATAAAAATTAAGGGTGTAGGGCTTATACCTTTACAAACTATACGCATTACTCTAGTGGGAATTTTTTATTTTGTTAGTAAAGTTTCTTTTTAACAAAAATGGATTTTGCTTTCTTAAATTTCTAATTGGATTTCTCTCTTCAGCGTTGTAGCGTAACAACAGTATCTCCCTGAAATTAATAACAAAGGTACAGGGGAAAGAAAGGAGAAAAGACAGAGATATCAGGCCAACTTTCTTTATTCGATCAAGAGCGAAGGCTCTTAGATTGGGACCATCCTCAGGCTCCTTAGTTCAATCATACAACGTAGAAAATTTGTTTCTCATAAGCCAGGATGTGCTCCGCCTGAGAAGACTTGGTAATGACAGAGTCACATTTATTATTCCAATTCCTATTACGTATATTTATCTAAATAACTAAAAATAAATCGCTTTGTTTATCTATTTATTTACAAATATATAAATATAATTTCTTCATTTATAACTTATGTCTTATGTTTAAATTTATAAGATCTAAAAATACGATTTTCTCTTTATTTTCTTTCATTATTTTATCATTAAAAATGACAAAAAGAAATTTATCTATTTCTCCAGCAAAATTGGTTAAACCCCTCCTGACTCTAATTCTCATTTTCTTTAAGTGAGGTGTAGTACTTATTTCTATATCATTTCCTCCTCACAAATGTTTTAGTGAAATGATATTTTTATTAATTGAATTAGAAAGTGATTTAGCTGTTACGAGGTATTCTCAACAAAAGTCATTTGAAACTACCGCATACAGGTTCACTATGCCATTAAAATAGCTTTTTAACTCTAATCATTTGTTAAATATTTACAAACTAATCCTAATATATATATATATATATGTTCTGGAAGGTTTCCGCGGTTGGTTGTATGTGGAATGATGTTTTCCCGGGTTGGTCCG